>WWET01004024.1:108000-120818 GCA_011038615.1 Limnodynastes dumerilii | reverse complement strand
TGAGGTTCCGGCGTCCACAGGTGGGGGTTGTGCTTACAGCCCAACACTGCAGAACTTTTGGCATTTGCCAGAGAACACCAAGATTGGCAAATTCGCCACTGGCGCCATGTGCTCGTCACAGATGAAAGCAGGTTCACACTGAGCACATGTGACAGACGTGAGAGCCTGGAGATGCCATGGAGATCGTTCTGCTGCCTGCAACATCCTCCAGCATGACCGGTTCGGCAGTGGGTCAGTAATGGTGTGGGGTGGCATTTCTTTGGTGGGCCGCACAGCCCTCCATGTGCTCGCCAGAGGTAACCTGACTGCCATTAGGTACCGAGATGAGATCCTCAGACCCCTTGTGAGACCATATGCTGGTGCGGTTGGCCCTGGGTTCCTCCTAATGCAAGACAATGCTAGACCTCATGTGGATGGTGTGTGTCAGCAGTTCCTGCAAGACGAAGGCATTGATGCTATGGACTGGCCCACCCATTCCCCAGACCTGAATCCAATTGAGCACATCTGGGACATCATGTCTCGCTCCATCCCCCAACGCCACGTTGCACCACAGACTTTCCAGGAGCCACCTCATCAGGAGCATGCCCAGGCTTTGTAGGGAGGTCATACAGGCATGTGGAGGCCACACACACTACTGAGCCTCATTTTGACTTGTTTTAAGGACATTACATCGTTACAAAGTTAGATCAGCCTGTAGTGTGTTTAATATAGGACTGGTGCATGAACAGACATGAGAATAAACAGGTACGGATAGAACAGTCTCAGAGGTGTCAGTCTATGCCTGCTTTGCACGGATGAAAAAGAACAGTCCAATAATCAGTGGAAGTGCACGTGACGGAGGTGCAGGTTACTTGACCGGGCTGGACTGCAGGGATGCTGACCGGGCTGGACTGCGGGGTTGCTGACCGGGCTGGACTGCGGGGATGCTGACCGGGCTGGACTGCGGGGCTGCTGACCGGGCTGGACTGCGGGGATGCTGACCGGGCTGGACTGCGGGGATGCTGACCGGGCTGGACTGCGGGGATGCTGACCGGGCTGGACTGCGGGGATGCTGACCGGGCTGGACTGCGGGGATGCTGACCGGGCTGGACTGCGGGGATGCTGACCGGGCTGGACTGCGGGGATGCTGACCGGGCTGGACTGCGGGGATGCTGACCGGGCTGGACTGCGGGGATTCTGACCAGGCTGGACTGCAGGATCTGGATCAGGATTGCAGGTTTGCAGGATCAGGATTTGCAAGAGCAGGATCGCAAGATCAGGATCAAGATTGCAGGTTTGCAGGATCAGGATTTGCAAGAGCAGGATTGCAAGATCAGGATCAGGTTTGCAGGATCAGGATTTGCAAGAGCAGGATTGCAGGTGAACCAGTCACCTTGGATGAACAAGTTGTTCTGGCAATGCATGGACTGTGCAAAGGGTTTAAATAGCCCGCCCAAAGGGTTTAAATAGCCCGCCCAGTGCACAGATTGGCTGGAGGAATCATGTGTGCGCAGAGGATCATCTGAGTGGCTGCTGGGAATCACCTGACAGGAGGAAAGATGGTGACGCCCATGCAGCAGAGGATGGTTGAACAGATGCCTAATCCCAGACACTAACAAGCACACATGCTGCAATGGAGATTGTGCACTATTTGGAGTGGCACCTCTGGAGGACTGTAGAGCGGGCATGACGTGGGAGAGCCGCTGACAGATGGCACCTGACATGATAAGTGTGGCGCTTGAGGCTGCATATCGTGACCGGTAGACAGTAGTAGAATAATGTCCATTAATGACTCTATGTTTTTGTGACTGAGTACCTCCCAGATGTTAGCTCAACTTGTAAGAAATTCACTGAAGCATCTGTGCACTCATTTTGATAATTGTGTATTGTCATGAATTCTCTTGTATTAATGGATACTTGGAAGTGACTAATACATATCTTATACATATATTGGTCAGTATTGTAACCACATATTTATATCCAGACTTTTTAACTTTTCATTATTATTTTTATCATTGTTAATACTGCATTATTTCATTTATTTTTGGATATTAATTTACCTACCACTCCTATTGTATTTATACTCTAAGGCAGTGGTTCCCAAACTTTTTCAGTTCGAGGCACCCTTAGGGTCTCCATATTTTTTTCAAGGCACCCCAAAGACAGAATTAGAATAGAATACAATAGGAAATAGAAACATTCCAAGGCACCCCGGTGAGAGCATCGCCGCACCCCAGGGAGCCGCGGCGCACAGTTTGGGAACCACTGCTCTAAGGATCTGATTCACAACTAAGTAAGAACAGGATTTAAGTTCATATATTTAACAGTTAAACTGAGCATGCCCAGAACTGAAAATACGCACTTAAACTATGTAAGAATGATTCACAGATAAGAACGACTACTTAGGAATGATTCATGCTTGGAAATGTAGGACCGGATTCAGAGTTCCGGCTATGTGCGATGCGGAAACGCACAAACTAATTTGCCTACGGGCTATTCAAGGGTGCACTTCCGTGCATCCTATAGCCCACTCTGAATAGCACGTAGGGTGCTGTTCAGAGTAGTATGCGGATGCTTTTCTCATTTAAATATCCTGGCACACCCCCTTTTGCAGTCGGAATCGGATGCTGGCGGATACCATAAACTCCGCCAGCAATCTGACTTCCTTCCGTATTTAGCATATGCGCAGTTCCTTAAAAAAGCATTGCATCTGTGTGAATTTCACACGGATGCGATACTCTGAATCAGGCCCGTAATGACATCCAATGTGTGGCTAGAGTGGCAAGACTCTTAATGCAAATGAGCAGCATTCAGGCTACTAATGTACAGTATGGGCGTTCATCGAGACTTAAGAATGATTCAAAGTTGAGAAGGCCTTGTGGAAACTAACATACGCATGGGAAAAGATAAGAATGCCACCTACCATACTTAAATTGATATCCGCATGGTTAACAGAGAGCCAAAGCCTTATGTTTTTCTGCTTGTTCAGCACACAGCTGCTGCATGTTTATAATGAATGCATGTGTTCACTTTGATTGAAACAGTTAAAGCCTTATCTTTTAAAATTGCTGTTATGTTACCATTTTGTGTTTGACTTTTAATTTGAAAGGTATTCATTATTTACATTTATTTGCAGTTTCTGCATGATTGCATTGTTTGTTATAAACATTTTTTTAAACATAATTTTTTTTTTTACTTGTAGCATGTTTGCATTATTTGTGAGATACAAATTTTGTTTAGGTCTAATTTATGTAACTATTTGTTATTTTGATATTTATGTTAACAGCTTTGAAAACTGAATGGTTCTTTCTTAATCCTTCAATAACTATTTATGATTTTAATGATTGTCTACATTTTTGCATATTGCAATTTTTAAAAAAATGTTTAGGTTAATTTTCTTAATTATAAAACAAGGAAAGCCTAAAAAAATCAATCTGCTTCTTATTTGAATCAATTAATGTGTTTCTTTGCTTAGCTGTGAATCATGAGGATATTAATGGATACTATCTTGGTTACAGGATAGACAACAAAGGGTTGTAGTAAATGGAATCTCTTCTGGGGATAGTAAAGTAACCAGTGGAGTACCCCAGGGTTCTGTACTTGGACCAATGCTATTTAATATCTTTATAGGTGATATTGCCTGTGGTATTGAGGGGAAAATATGCCTTTTTTATGTAACTGGGTAGACACGCCAGGTGGGGTACAGAAAATGAGTGATGATCTAGGTAGACTGGAGGAATGGTCAAGAGTGTGGCAACTGCAGTTTAATGCCAAAAAATGCAAAATCATGCACTTGGGGCACAAAAACCCAAAGGCTCAATATTTCCTTAATGGCATTACATTAGAATCTACCGAGGAGGAAAGGGATCTAGGAGTCATTATTTCCAGTGACTTAAAGGTAGCCAATCAATGTAACAAATCAATGAGAAAGGCAAGTCAGATGCTTGGTTGCATAGGGAGAGGAATTAGTAGCAGAAAGAGGGAAGTAGTGATGCCCCTTTATAAATCATTGGTACGCCCTCACCTAGAATACTGTGTTCAGTTCTGGAGGCCATATCTCCAGAAAGACATAAATACATTAGAGACTGTGCAAAGAAGAGCAACTAAGATGGTCCATGGCCTTTGTAACAAATCATACCAAGAAAGGCTAGAGGAACTAAACATGTATAGCTTGGAGCAGAGAAGGGAGAAGGGGGACATGATAGCAGCTTTCAAATACATCAAGGGTTGTGACCAGCTAGAGGAGGGTACCATTTTTCAAAAGAAAAGGTGTAATAGAACACGAGGGCATGAATATAAACTGGAGGGTGGTAGATTCAAAGGAAATGTGCGGAAAAATTACTTCACTGAAAGGGTGATAGATAAATGGAATATTCTTCCATCTGAGGTGGTTGAGGCCAATACAGTAGAACAATTTAAACATGCTTGGGATAAATATAAGGGTATCCTAAATTGTAAACCAAATTGAGGGTAAATAGGGTCTAGGGTCAGTATAGGTTTGAATAAACAAATGGGCAGACTAGATGGGCCATGTGGCTCTTATCTGCCGTCACTTTCTATGTTTCTATTAAAGATCCTAAATATACGCACAATTCTTAGTTAGGAAACACAGCCATTCTTAAATAGAAGCAACGTTCTTAACTCCTAAGAAGCTAGAGGTGTGCTTAGCATTTTTCTTTAGGATCTGTGAATCATTCTTACTTATCTTTGCGTGTGTAAATTCAGGAACGTTTCTAAATTCTCTCTTAAGTGTGAATCATTTCCTAACTTCCTATCTTCTTATTAATTATTAATTACCTTACTCCCATTTTACTTATTACCATTAATATTACTCCTACATATATTTCTTAGTGTCATTTCACTTGCATCTCACATTATCCTGAACCCTGCACCCCTTATCACTGCCTCCCCCCCTCCCATTCCCTCCCCCCTTATCCAACTCTGCAAACCTCATACACAGTTCCACTGTCCCCACCCTCCCATTCTCCTGCGAACGCAAGAACAATCTGTAACAAGCTCCTGCCATACATGAATTGTTCATTTCTAACTCTTTCAACCTTCTAGCTCTCACCGTAACATGGCTCTCCCCCACTGACACAACCGTAATCGCTGCTCTGGCATATGGAGGTCTCTCGTTCTCTCACATTCCCAAAGCCTGCTCCTCTTTCATTCCTGCACTTTCCGCACTATGCCCCCTAAGACCTCCCTCGTTTTCTCTTCATTCGAGGTCCACTCCATCTGCCTTTTTCATCCCCTAGACCTCTGCGTTACTGTCATTTACCAGCCCCCAGGTCCATGTTCGCAGTTCCTCAAGAATTTAGTTGCCTGGCTCACCCACTATCTCTCCACTAACCTCCCTTCCATCATCTTGGGTGACTTAAACATCCCCATTGATAACCCCTCCCATCCCAGTACATATAATCTATTTCCTCATCCTTTGGCTTCACTCAATGGACCACCTCCAATACCCACACACAGGAACATTCCCTTGACTTTGTCTTCACCCACCATTGCACTCTGACTGACTTCTCCATTTCTGTGACCACCTCTACTTCTCCCCCTCCTCTCCTGCCTCCCCTCCCCCCAAACCCAAATGTGACCTCATCAGACAAAACATCAGCACTCTCGACATCCCCGTCTTATCCTCCTCCCTTGACCACCTCTTCTCCCCCTTACCTCTCTCTCCTGACCCAACCAAACCGCCACCATCTACAATACCACCCTCTCCTCTACCCTTGACTCTGCTTGCCCCAATTTCTTCAACTCCCTTAACTGCTCTAACCCCCAGTCATGGCACTCTCAGGTCATGTGCTTCCTCAAACAATGCTCCTGCACTGCCGATCGCCTCTGGTTCAAAATCTCGCTCCCTTGTTGAGTTCCTTTACTTTAAATTCTATCTCTGCTTCCAACTTTGCCTCCTACTTCTCATCCAAAATTATCTCTATCAGAAATGACATATCCTCCACATTGATCCCTCCTCAACTTTCCACCCCTCGCCACCCAACCATCATGTGTTTTCTTCATTCCATCCTACTACAGTGACAAAATTCACTCCCTAATAATATCTTCACCACCCTTAACCTGCCCTGTGGACCACATTTTCTCACATTTTCTCAAATACCTCTCTTCCACTACTCTAACCCAACTTTTCAACCTTTCACTCTTGTCCTCTCTTAAGCATGTTCTTGTCTCTCCCATTCTCAAAAAACCTAATCTGGACCCTACATTCCCCTCCAGCTACCAACCTATATCCCATCTCCCTTTTGCCTCCAAACTCCTTGAGCACTTAGTTTACCAACATCTCATTAGCTACCTCACTGGCAACTCTCTCCTGGACCCCATCCAGTCTGCTTTACGGCCTCTCCAATCCACTGAGACTCTCCTTACCAAAGTGACCAATGACCTGTTATCTGCCAAATCAAAGGGCCACTACTTCATCGTCATCTTTCTTGATCTGTCAGCTGCTTTTGACACTATTAACCATCGTCTTCTGCTTCAAACCCTCCACTCTTTTGGTCTCACTGACACTGCTCTCTCCTGGTTTTCCTCCTATCTTTCTTACCACACCTTCTCTGTTTCCACCCCTAGATCATCCTTCCCCCTCTCCAATCCCTGTTAGTGTCCCTCAGGGCTCTGTCCTTGGTCAGCTCCTTTTCTCCCTCTACACCTCCTCGCTGGGTAACCTCATCAGCACCTTTGGTTTCAACTACCACCTTATTACTGAGGAGACACAAATTTACCACTCCTCCCCTGACCTCAACCCCTCTCTTCTGTCTAAGATTTCCAATTGCCTTACGTCCCTATCTACATGGATGGTCAAATGCTTCTTCAACCTGAATATGGACAAAACGTAATTAATTGTTTTTCCTCCCCCTAGGATTCCCTCCCCCCTCCATAACCATAACCATTGGTGATACCTCTGTCTCCTCCCTTCAAGTTAGCTGCCTAGGTGTCATCCTTGTTTCCTCACTTTCCTTTATGCTGCACATCTGTGTCCTTTCTCATTCTTGCCATTTCCACTTATGCAACATTGCACGCATCCGTCCTTTCCTCACCAATAAAGCTACTAAAACCCTTCTCCACACTCTAGTCATATCATGTCTCGACAACTGTAACCTCCTCCTCGTTGGACATTGATCTTCCCCTCACCCGTTTTGCCCCCCTTCAACTTATACTCAATGCTGCTTCCAGGCTCATTTTCCTGTCAAAAAAAGAGAGTGCTGGGTGAGCGTGGGTAGCAGCAAGATGATAAATTAGACACAGAATGGCTCCTGTTATGTACAACATATTTATTATAAAAATAACATATAAAAACTGTAAATGAAATAATATAAAAAAAATTGGTAGAAGAAGCTCTGAGTGTATAGTCCCCACATATGAAAATTGGTTAAAGTTACTTCAAGGACAACGCTGCTGTTAGTGCATAAGGTAATGTTGATCCTAGGAGAATAATAAGCCAGAAAAGATGAATACGGGGTCAGTTAGTAATTGTCTCTGAATATAAGTATCACCAGATTTGTGGCTGTGAATGATATTACAGAGCCTAGATGTGTATCCATCTCAAATACCCGGTTGGCTGTTGGAAGTGAACGGTAATTTAAACCTGGGTATCTCCAGGTGTCCATTCAGCGGAGGTCCAGGGAGAAGTGCTTGTCGGCAGATATGATGAAAGCGGCTGCCCATAGTCTGGCTCAGAAAGCTGCCCATGGTCTGGTTCAGTAGAAGGTTGGCTGGTTTTAATGATGTGCATGGATGTGCATGAATCCCGAAGTTAGAGGCAGGTGCGCCGCACGGCTTCTCGAAAGCCTCGTAATTACGGGAGAAGGTAATAGTAACGCGTTTCATCTCAAATGCCAGAGATTTCATCAGAAGGAATGTGTGTCATATATCAAACCCTCCACTGGCATCCTGTCCGCTTCAGACCTCTCTTTAAACTCCTCACCCTCACCTTTATGGCTATCTCATCCACTGGTCCCTACCTCTCTTCCCTCATCTCTATGCACACCCCTTCCCGCCCTCTCTGTTCTGCTAACCACCGCTGTCTGACCTCTCTACTGATCACCATGTCTCATGCCCGTGTCCAGGACTTGTCCTGTGCTGCACCTCTGCATTGGAATTACTTTCCTTCTTCAGTCAGACTCTCCCCCACATTGCAGGTTTTCAAGCACCCCCTCAAAATGCACCTGTCTAGGCTAGCCTATCCCTCCTTCACTTAACATTTTCAATGCATCCTACATCTATGCCTTCTTCTCTTTCCTTCCCTCTCTCTTCCACTCACACCAACAGTCCACTTTCCTTCTTATGTCTTCTGTAAGTTCATCTCTCACACTTAGGGCCTCATTCATTAAGCCCGATTTGGGCTAAATTGCGTGATTTGGAGCTTAAAAATCGCCAAAGTGGATTTATTAAGCTCCAAATCACACGATTTGATTGTTTTTTAATTGCGGGTGTAAAATTCGCGATCCCGACTTTTTTCCATTACAAACATAGAAAGTTTGTAATTCATTAAAGACGATTTCACCAAATCGCGGTGAAATCGCCTTTAAATCACAAAAAATTAAATCGCAGCCAGAGAGCCGATCGCGACCACCAAAAACACATGTCCGTATAACAGACATGTATTTTTGTGTGTGTAAAAACCTAAGTGCTGCATGGCTGCAAGCTGTAGCCATGCTGCACTGATGGAACTACAAGGATCAGCAAAGCTGATCCTTGTAATTCTATCAGCACAACAAGGTTACAGTTGTAATCATGCAGCGCTGCGTGTACAGTGTAAAAAAAAAACCCGCAAGACATACATTAACCCCTAAATTGCAAAAATAAAGTATGCATGGAAAAAATACATTTTCCTAACTAACAATGTCCCCTACATGAGTGCACTTACCTTAGGTGGTCATCTCTCCTAATGTAAGTGAAGTGTGTGCAATGTATCGTGTGTATAAAATATAAAAAAATATTTTTACACTCACCATTTGATGTCCGCATCTTGGGAAGCCTGCAAATGTTCTTTTTCAAATGTCTTCTAGTCTTTTCTTGCAGCTTGGACCATCTTCTCCTGTTGACACGCAGCAGATCTTCTTTTCTCCATCACGGCATCTTCTTAAGATGATCCGGTCACTAGGGGGCGCTGTTTTTATACTACAGGTGACGTCAGAAACAGTAGAGGACGTCACCTGTAGTATAAAATCAGTGCCCCCTAGCGACCTGATCATCATAAGAAGATGCCGCGATGGAGGAAAGAACATCTTCAGCTGCATGTCAACAGGAGAAGATGGTCCAAGCTGCAAGAAAAGACTAGAAGACATGATGTGTGCATTGTATCCTAATATGAAGTCATGAGTCTTATGGGAATTGATTTTTGTTGTTTAAACAGAAATATATGGGACATTTCAATCTCATCAATTGGTAAAAGTAAAGAAAACCGACTTTGCTGATTTGTTTTAAAAGGAAAGAAATCAGGAGGTATAGTTATTATATGTGGCATTGTCATGTAGTGCAATGAAAATTTTCATAGACCAACGGGCCCTCAAAATGCCATTTCATAATTAGTAAAAGACAAATCAATATGGCACCAGCATAGAATTGCACATGTGGACTGGAAGCAGATCTGAAAGGATATCTTAGGAAATTCTAACTTATGCCATGCTGAGATGGCTTAAGAAAATGCCAGCAAACTCCAAAAGCTGTATGTTACCTAAATCTCTGTTCCCATTTGGAATTTTTGAGCCAGTGATGCCCAGGTATAAATCTTCAAGTTATTAAATGATTGATGGGATGTTAATTGTCAACATTATAAAAATAATTAGTAGCTTGATGATATGACAGTTTTTGTTAATAATGTTATTTAATGTTTTTTTAAAACCTCATTCAAAATAAATCCTACCCCCTTTCCAGCCCATAAACCCAAAAACAGGGAATGAAGAGTTTGGTTTGCAATGTCTACAGAATGCAAAGGAGCAAGGATCAAGAGCTAGGTGACCTGTGTCAGATAAAAAGGGAATATGGTTTAATAGACCAGATCAAGAATCTGAGTGTACACCTTTTTTATGGTGTATAACAGCTATATATTTTGTGTGTGCGCTGTTTGAAAAGTAGTTCAATAAAGCAAACGTAGAGGGCGTGTTCTACCCGTCTATATTACATTGATAGTGCACTGTCTTTTACTGAAAATATTGGCACACTAGTGTGTTTTTGTTTGGTTCTATGGTTGTGGCTGGTGTAAAAACTGAGATTCACACCAAAGTGAATGTTTGAAATAATCATATTTCAAATAAACCATCTTCTTACAGATATACACAGCTCTATAAACCTCTCGCACAGCTGAAAGAAGCTAATAATAAAATATGTTGCTGCACTGACTGCTTTGAATTTTTAGACTGCTTTTACAGATAATAGTTTGTGGTTTTTAGCGTGCATGGCACATTTCCAAGGAATTTTCTCATTGTAGTATTAGTTCAACTTAATTTAAACATTTGTTGTTTAAAAAGTACATATAAACAAACTAAATATTGTAAAGACTCATTAGATTAGATAATGACTTGAAAACTATGAATCTAGATTGTACTGTCTGAAAAAGCAACTACTTTCAAATTCAGTTTCAACTTTCAATTTATTAAAGTACAAAAAAAACAAACACAGAACACATCTAAATATTCAACAAAATAATGCAAATTAAAATAGCTTATAACTCTATAACATTTGGAACCTGATCCAGACCTCTGTGTGTGTTCCATATGCATGGAAGTCTGTAAATCCGCATGTAAGAGGGAAGTGAACTCCCATGTCACTTTCCTCTCATGTACGGGCTTTAGACGACTTATGCGTCCATAAGCCTGTCTTAAGTTCACTGCATGGATCTGCATCTGTTCCAAACACAGATGCGTGTGGAAGTGTCTACCGTGGCCCACTCATCCTCATTAGCATGCCTATACCCACTTCCCCTTGCAAGGCATCTTGGAACGACCCGTTGGACGGATCTCTTTGGTTACGGAACTGCGTTCTGTATGCAAGGAGATCTGTTGAGTAAGATCTGGCACATGTATGCGCAGTGCCAACAAAACACCTGATTTCTGCAATTAGCTTGAAGAAGTCGGGTGTCTGACAGAGTTTAGAATCAGGTCCTTGGTTCTTAACAATATATTATACACTGAAACAATAAACAAGTCACAAATACATGTACTTGTTTAGTCAGCTGTAATGTACATCTCATTCTGTTTGCTATTATCATGATCAGCCGTGATCTGGACCTGTGTGACAAAGAATCAATCTAAAACAACTAACTGGTCTGTCTAAAAATAGGAAAATGTCCCTGTTTACTTCACACAATAATTATTACCCATTTCTGTCTATTCCAAGATTTATTTGCACAGCATGCAATCTATGGAAAGGAAGCTTTTGTTCACTAAACATTAAAAACCTAAGACACTAGTGCGCATGTTCACAAAAATCCACACTATCCAGACATTCGTTGCTTTGGATATTAACTACTCTGACACGGATGAACTTTCAACTGCCAGATCTTCAGTTTTTTGACCCAAACACACAGAAAGTCAGAATGGGTAATGTCACAAGATTACATACAACGGATACCCATGATATAAATACAGAGGGTTAAGAGGTAGGTTCTGAATTTGACATTTAGAAATAATTCCATATACCTACTTGCCAGAAGGAGATCATCTTAAATTAAGGTTGCTCGAAAAATTAAAATATCGTCAAAATTCATTTATTTCAGTAATTCAACTTAAAAGGTGAAAATAATATATTATATAGACTCATTACATGCATTGCCGGGGCTAGGGTGTTCGGCGCCTCCCTGCAAACTTTAAATTTGCGCCTACCCGTTTAACAATTTATCATTATAGTTACTACAGTATAGTTATAACCACAAATAAAGAAAGCAAATCATAGCCGCTACTATACAATACAGGCAGTATTCTAGTCTCCACTATACAAATTCCATTTTATACTAAAAACTGCAACACAATACAGACTATATATCTTAAGGACACATACCTTACAGACATTAACCTAGTGACCGCTATACCATACAGGTGACCTTACAGACATTGGGCTGGATCCTTAACTACGGCCGTCTTCCACATGTGGCGTAATTTGCCAATAGCTACTGCGCATGTGTAGTAACTATTGTACATAATCTACATATCATTTCGGTACATAGATAGTCTGAAAGACTGCATATACGCAATCTAGGTACTGAAATGATATGTGGATTACGTACAATAGTTAATACGCAGCAGCTATCTATCGCCAAATTATGCCCGTGTGTGGAAGACGGCTGTAGTGGAGGATCCGGCCCATTATCCTCGTGACAGCTATACCATACAGGCCACCATACAATACAGACTGCATCCTTCTGACCACTGTACAATAAATTCCACATTCTTGTAACCACAATGCAGTTTAAAAAAGGCCTCCTTGTGTCACAAAAACAGAAAACATTTGTAACCATAATACAATAGAAGCACAGTCTTGTAAACACTTAGTTATCCAGTTTGTGTGTGTACAGTGTATATATTTATCTAAATCTTTCCCCCTTATGTGTCTTAAGTCTCACAGTATCCCCATCATGTCTCTGCAGCCCCCAGTATCCCCATCATTGCCCCCAGTTCCCCTCAGTATCGCCCATCATGTGCCTCAGTACCTCTCATCATGTGCCTTTAGCCCCCCTCAGTATTCATGTCTCTGCAGCCCCTCAGTATCCACATCATGTCTCTCCAACACCCCTCAAATATTCCCCTCACATCTATGAAACCCCTCCCCAGTATCCCCATCATGTCTCTGAAGCCCCTCCAGTATTCCCCATCATGTGCCTCCAG
>WWET01004024.1:16819-30969 GCA_011038615.1 Limnodynastes dumerilii | reverse complement strand
TTATAGTCTTAGTAATAAAAAGGTAAACACAAATAGCGTTATAAAGCATATAATATATAAAGCAAATTTTTCAATAAGGTGCCATTAATTAAATTATTGCAAATAATCAAACAAAAAGTCTCAAGATAGCAAATGTCAATGGTATGGTTGTTATTAAGGATAAATGTATTTCCAAAGAATAGAAATGTTGTTGTAATGATTTTAATAAATGCTGTCATCAAGGATGGCACATATGGTAATGTATATGGGGTATAGTAGGGATCTGGGAATGGCACATATGGTAATGTATATGGTGTATAGTAGGGATCTGGGGATGGCACATATGGTAATATATATGGGGTGTAGTAGGGGTCTGGGAATGGCACATATGGTAATATATATGGGGTGTAGTAGGGGTCTGGGAATGGCACATATGGTAATATATATGGGGTGTAGTAGGGGTCTGGGAATGGCACATATGGTAATATATATGGGGTGTAGTAGGGGTCTGGGAATGGCACATATGGTAATATATATGGGGTGTAGTAGGGGTCTGGGAATGGCACATATGGTAATATATATGGGGTATAGTAGGGGTCTGGGAATGGCACACTATATAACTATACTATATGCCATGCCCAAATACTAATATACCCAACATGCATTATAATATGTGCCACCTTAGACCCTTAATGTAATACATATATACCCTATATAGTGTTCCACCTCCAGACCTCTAATATACCCCACCTGTAATACATGTGGAATTTATTTTAAGTCTGGAGAAGACACAGCACCATTTCATACCCACACTTGCATATAACCACTGACAATTATATTTTCTCTTTTCTCATATTTATGCCACTTCCTACATGCCAGCTCTCCTCACACATCCCCTGCTAATCTTATGACATGTTTTTCCCCTTACACACATCACTTTGTACATACACTGCTACTTTACCTGACTCCTGCAGCCTTCATCTGACTCCTCTGCAACCTGGCCAGCACCTCACACCATGTGACTGCAGGAGTCACATGACCTGTGATGTCAGAGGCTCCTCTCAGTGAAGGAGCTGTAGCCACAGACACAAGAGGTGTCGAAGGTGCTTGGAGGAGATCAGTTGAGGCGGCAGAGGAGTCTGACATAGCGGTGAGCGGAGGAGATCAGCTGAGGCGGTAGGGGAATTGGTGATAGAGGTGTGCAAGAAGCATAGGAGGAAAGATTGGCAAACTTGTAGTATCGTGGTCCTGCGCGATCGCAGCAGCATGGTGGAGAAATCTCCCTCTTCGTGCTCACTGCGGCTCTGATTTATGGCTCATTTCTATTGTCAATTAATAGAGAATAAAGAATAATGATGGATAAAATTAAATTGAACACTGTTAACTGGCCAACCCTAACCCTAGTTTGCCGAAAGATCAACTGTGGTGTCGGAGGAGAGATTGGACAAAGGAGCTAGTAGCATTGCGCTTAAGTGCTGGTGGGGCGGACAGAGTGAGAACAATCGTAAAGCAGCTGGGAAAGCAGGAGTTTGAAAGACAGCAAAAATAACATCAGAGTGAAAGAAAAGAAGGAATCGAAGCAGGAGAAGAAAGGAGGAAGTTTAGGGACTAAATTGGGGTACACGGACAATTTAGGGTATCACAGTTAGGCCAACTATTCTACAAATCTAATAGTATCACCTAAGTTCTTTATGATAGAGTGTGTTTCATTGGTGTTATCCTGAAAAATCGTTACTCTTCCTCATACAGGAAATTTAGTATCAGTTCTGTGTTAAAAGTTTAAGATATGTTGTGGATGATTGTGAATAAATATTACTAGTAAGTAAGTAGTAAGTTATTAAAATGTTATAAGCTCTAACACATACAAATGAGATTTGTGAAAATGGTTACTAATATGAAATGCATATTTTTCTAAAAATGGTATAAATTGTTAACGTTACTTTGCTAATGAGAAATACAAGACTTATCTGTTAATGTTGATTTTCTGATTCACTTTTGCATGAGAAATACTTAATGCTTGTATTTTAAGCTATTTGTAAACCAAAATAAGTTTTCCGATAATTCACAGTTAGAAAACTAACTAATAGTCTTCAGTAAAGAAAATATTATTATTAACAGAAACAACTGTTGTCGGTTTTATCTGATAAATCTTATCTTATTTTACCTCTTTGCAATCCTTTTATCCGAACCTGAACATAAGGGGTGTTACATTTGGAATCAAAAACAGGATTCAGAGTCCAAAGTGAAATAGAATAAAGAAACTCAGAGTAATAAGGACAACTGAGCGACAGACGTCTGCGGCAACGTCTGCTAGTGAGAGTGAATCTCAGTGCCCCACCATGACCCAGTTGAATCCTATAACAATGCCATACTATATTGGCGCTCCTTGGTTGCTGGTCTTTTCCAGAGATATTAGAGACATGGGCCACAATAACCTGAAAGAATTTAAGAACAAGGGTGTAGATCCAGAACAATGTTTGCCGTACGTTTACTCGCGTAGCGTATTTACGCGTGCGTACCTTCTATACACACTTGGCACACCCCTTGAATGTACGTATTTTGTCAAGATACGCTTTTCAAACCCTACCTTAACTTTTGGCAACGTAACCGCAATGATCCGCACACGTACGTATGGGCAACACGTATTTACGCAGCTAAGCATGCCCATACTGTACACTTTAAAAACAAACCCCCGCCTACTTAACGTATTTCAGACGTATTTTGGACTCACGTAAAATTGGCACGCCCACACGTAAGTATTTACGTGACACATACGTGAATGGCCCATACGTTCACAATTACGCTACGTTACTGAGTGTATTTTCTATGGTGCGCATGCGCAGTACTTACCAAAAGGCGATTTTATGTCTCCGCCACGCGTAAATTCGCTCACAAGCGTTGTTCTGGATCTGGCCCAAGATGCGGTCTCTGTTTCTCTTATATTCACTCACTGAACTGCAACAAGTGGAAATTCTTAACGGACAACTTAAAGGTTCTGCTTTGCGGGAAGTTACCTTGTGGCCCATAGAAAAAAAAGAAAAATATGCATTTCATATTAATAACCATTTTTACTAATCTCATTTGTAAGTGTTAGAGCTAATAACATTTTAATAACTTACTACTTACTTACTAAACAGTAGCAAAAGAAATGGCTGCGCTTCTATCCAACAAATTAAATATGTGCAAGTGTATATATAAATATAGGGGTGCAGCCAAGGACCAAAGTGACCACAATGTTCCTTGTACTTACTTACTAGTAATATTTATTCTTACACAACATATATTAAACTTTTAACACAGAACTGATACTAAATTTCCTGTATGAGGAATAGTAACGATTTTTCAGGATAACACCAATGAAACACACTCTATCATATAGAACTTAGGTGATACTATTAGATTTGTAGAATAATTGGCCTAACTGTGATACCCTAAATTGTCTGTGTGTCCCATTTTAGTCCCTAAACTTCCTTCTTTCTTCTACTGCTTCGATTCCTTCTTTTCTTTCACTCTGATGTTTATCTTGATATCTTTCAAACAAACTCCTGCTTTCCCAGCTGCTTCACGATTGTTCTCACTATGTCCGCCCCACCAGAACTTAAGCGCAACCCTACTAGCTCCTTTGTCCATTCTCTCCACCGACACCACAGTTGATCTTTCCTCCTATGCTCCTCGCACACCGCTATCACCAATTCCTCTACCGCCTCAGCTGATCTCCTCTGCTCACCGCTATCTCAGACTCCTCTGCCGTCTCAGCTGATCTTCTCCAAGCACCACCGACACCTATTTCATCTCTCCGATACCCCTGCTAATAGCACTGCTTCTTCACTCTCCAAACTCTGCCACCACCATTTTCTTTGCTCCCTCACACACCAACTGCTAACTCCAACTGCCAAATCCAACCGACTTTCTCCCTCCTGACTGTTGCCCAGCAAAAACCCCCACGCTTCAGCCGGCCACTACCTAGCAAACTGAAATTCTCCGTACATGAATCACACAGGAGTATCACACAGACCTATGCAGATAACACGCCCTTGTGCATAACGTATTTATGCCAGCGTAAATACGAAGCACTCTCTTATACCCCGTTCAGATTATCACCTAAAAGGGGTTTTCATGAAATTGCCGGGTTTCATGAAAACCCCGGCTTTTTTTGGCAATCTGAACGCAATCCCCGGGTCTCTCTAGCCGGGTCTTAGACCCGGCTAAAAAGAAGGGGTTTTGCCGGCTTTTTCAACAGCCGGCTTTTTGCGTTCAGATTGAGCTAAACAGCCGGCTATTTTCCCTGTTGTCGGCTTCTAAAAAAAAAGATAACATTTTTTTTTTTTAAAGCTGGTGCTTTCAGCTCAGTCTGAACGCACCACTTTGAAATTTTTAAAATTCTGCCCCCTGCCTAAAAAGCCGGCTTTTTAGGCAGTGGCAATGGGAACGCGGTATTAGGAACTCCCCTCGGTGATCTGTATTTATGCCATCTTTTGCTGACCAAACCCTACCCTAACTTTTCTGAGTGTAACTCCGGGCATCCGTAGCATGCATACATGCGTATTTACGATGCTTTGCACGCCCATACTGTACAATTTAAATATCTCTCCCTGCCCACGAAGCATAATTACGGGTTTTGTATGGCTGGCATGCCATGGCCCTTCGTGCTTTGTTACGAAGTTGGCACGCTCAAGGGCCTTATGCTCAGCGTTTCTTTGCGTAACATCTGCCGCGCACATGCGCAGTAAGTACAATTGGGCGATTTTACGCTTACGAAAAGTGTAAATACACAGGCGGGCGTAGGTCTGGATCTGTCCTTTAATTTCAAGCTCCTTTTTAAGTCTGGATCCAGCCCAATGTTTTGAAACTATCCCCCATCTTTCGGTAATAGGAATATGTTATACTCCACAGTTGAACAATCCCTTCGGATCACTGTTGTATTTTACCATAAAATTTCTAGATGCACTATGAGTATATAGTTTTTCAAAAATGTTTTCCTATATTCCACAAAACATCTCTTAAGAGGACTGTTGTGCTCCCTCTGTACCTGCAGGCAGAACTACACTGTTAATTTATTACAGTTAATACATTGTTTAACTTGAAAATCTACTTAAGGCAGAGACCTGAAAATTGTTAGATGGCATAAATCTTGAGAAATGACTATCTAATAATGGGCCGTATGCAGAGTTCCAACTGCATTGCATTTGCGGCCGGAGTTTTCAGAAAAGTGCTACTGCGCATGCGCAGTAATTTTGTAATGTAATCTACATTACTTCTTGCAGCGTAGATTGCGTATATGCAATCTAGCCATTCTCCAGTCAGCCTGGTATGTCTAGGGCAGACAGCTGATTAGGGGATGGACTAGTAAATAGCTGGCACCACCTGTCCCATGTTGCCGGTTATAACGTTGGTCTCCTGCGTCTTGCCAGCTCTTTACTGTGCATTTTCCTGGTGCATTTGTATATCTTAATTGTCCCTGTGTTTCTACTTTTGTGCTCCCTTTGCTTACCTTGCCTCCTGCAATCCTTCCTTGTGGTTCTTGGCCTCCATTGTCTGTCCTCCTTTGCCGGGTGTATCCTCCATTGTGTGTGTAGCTGGTGCAGCTTTGCTGCACTTGCTCACTGCTCTGGGCTACCTGTCTATCTGTTTTTTCTTTTGCAGAGAACTGTGTGTTTTCCATCTCACACTGTTTCTGAGTTTTGGTATCTTACTCAATGAGTTGTTTAGATTCCACTTGGAGTTTATTTCATCTAGCTTTTAGTGTGTAGCTCTTTTAAGTCCTTTCCACCTGACTAATTTTTTCTTTGAGTCTATTTCACCTGACTCCTCTAGCTGTCTCCAGTGGCGCACCCAGGGGGGGTTTATGGTTGCCCAGAAACCCCTCTGATTGAAAATTGAAGAAAAAAAATGTTAAAATGTGCAAAAAAAAAAAAAGTTAAATTCCAAAAAGGAGCGTGGCTTCGTGGGTGCCGCGAAAGGGGCGTGGGGTAGACTGTCATGGAGGATGATGGTCCTGGCCTGTGCTGCAATAGGAAAGCAGGTGAGGATGGTAAATGTGTCACAACATATTCAACAGTGCTTATGCACTGACATAAGCTCTGGTCCATTGTGTAATGTGTTCCACTAATGCACTGTATACTGCTATTGCTATTAGATCTGTTCCTGCAATATAAAATTACTATTTTAATGTGTAAAAGAAGTACATTATAAATTACTTTTAAATATCAAAAACAGGACAATGTTGTTACAGCCAATAACAATGCAATTCCTTAATATAGATTTATTTTATTTTTATTATTTTTAAATCTACATGATAAACTTACTGCTTTCACAAAGAACGTTAATGGACATTTTAGATGTTTTGACAGTCAGATAGTACGACCATATTATCAGTATTATCATTTTACATATGTTTTTTAACATCATATTAATTAGCTCTTTTACAATTTTAGTATTTCAACCTCTGGCGCATTACAGTCTAATTCCCTAACACACACGTTCACAGTGGGGGTGAGGCGGGAGCAGAGCTTGAACGGGCGGAGCTTATTTGTCCCATTTTCGGGCTCCAAAATGTTGGGAGATATGCTAATATACCCCACATGTATTACACATATTAGAAACCCCCCTTTCAAAATCCAGTTTGCCACTGGTCTCCTTGTCTATTTCACCTGCCTGCTCCATCCTACCCTCTGGCTTTACCTCCTTACACCTTAAACAGGATATACAGGATATTACAAGTTTATCCATGAGCAGTATCATAACACCTGTCAAGTTTTAAGTAATTTATGTCCTTCTTTTTCTACAGGTTCCAGTAGAGGTAATAATGTCGATGGTATGAGACATCCTAAAAGTAATGTCTATGTGGATAAAAATAAGATTAAAGGGTAAACACTGGAGGGTTATCTATGATTATTATTCTAATAAAATGATAATTGTAAGATATCTCCAGAATCTTTCCAGTATTTACTGTCAAGTTATGCTGTAGAATTGACTGAAACTACAGCGCATCATCTGATTTGATTTTTAGGAGCTCTTAATTTTACACAATCAACGATTTCCCAATGTCTGTAGAAAACTTTAGTGATCTTCATAGAAAGGATTCCCATTCATATATTTGCATTGGGCCACCTTGTCGGCGAGCATATCATCGCAGCAAATATTTATTTGAACTGTTTGTGAAATGATCAACAGGAAACTAAAGAGCGGTGTACACAATGGGGCATCATTAAGCAGATTGGGGCTAATATTACAGATTTGTAAAGATGTCAGATCAACAGTAAAAACGTTAGTATGTACTCGGTTTAGATTTAGGGAAATTTGGAAATGGTTACATCTGAGTCTCAGGATTCTATTAAAACTGTGGAGGGAATTAGATCACAAGAAACTGTATATTACGTATTATGGGCCTGATCCCAAACTAAGTACGCTAATGATTTTTACGCTAGCCAAAGACGTAAATTCACCAATTGGTATTAACTGCGCATGCGCGCACCAGATGTTACGTGACGTTATGCTGATCGTACATACCATTAGCGTAAATATGAACAAAGGGGCGGGGGCAGCAATACAACACACGTAATTACATTAGGTAGGCGGGGAGAGGCATTTAAATCGTTCAGTATGGGCAGGGTTAGGACGTCACATACGTAGATTCACTACGTACGTCAATGCTTACGCTAGGAAAAGTTAATGCAGGGTTTGAGCAGCGTAAAATGGCCAAAGTACGTACGAGCGAGGGGAGTGTCTAGGGGAGTGCATAGAAATGACACTAGCGTAAATACACTACGCGTTCAAACGTAACTAGCACTTAGGTCTGGATTTACCCCTATGTCTTCTATTAACCCTGATTCATTGGGGGCTATAATAACATAATATTTTAAAACAAATATCACAATAACACATTGCAAAGCATTAACATCATCATCATCATTTTTGGTGGGGGATTGGGAGAAGGCATGGCCAATACCACAACATTCCAAACCATTTAATGTACTTACAACTCCATTGAAATGGCAAAGAAGCCTAAAAAAGAAGTAGTAGAGGAGGTAGGAGGGTCCTCAAAAATAAAGAAAATACAATAAATTCTGTGGAATTTTTATGTGTTTTCCAAAGTAATTAATTGAACCCAAATACATTTGTAGAAAATGGCTTAAAATATGCACCTAGTACAGGACTTACTTTGTTCATCCTTTTTGTCAAGCTGAGTAAGTACTTGTGGTCCTTATGTAGGAAAACATATTTTACTATGAAAAATATAAACAATAAATGAATAGAAGCAAATCTGGTTATTTTGGAGGAGGCCTTATCTATATTGAAATATCTACTAAATGAACCACAATAGTGTTTTTCGACTTAAATTAAAATTTTCTCCAGTATATTAAGAGCCACAGTACTTTCCTCTTTTATTGGCCTTCACTAAAATGAAGGATTTTAGACACCAATGCTTTTTTGCGCTTTAAGGGTGCACACTATAGATCTTAAAGACCTAAGTTGTTTTTACGTTTGTTGGCGTAGCGTATTTACGCTATTGTAAGTACTATGCACTCCTTTTGGCATTCCCCTCGCTCGTACGTAATTACTCAATTTATGTTTGCCAAACCCTTCCTTAACTTTCCAAACGTAAGTACTTACGTATGTAATGCATTGATGTACGTAACGGCTCATACTGTACGATTTAAATGCCTCCCACCGCCTACAAAGCGTATTTCCGGGGGTTGTATGGAAGACACGCCCTTTCGTTCGTATTTACGCTGAAGTTACGTATGATCAGAGTTACGTTGTGTAACATCTGTGCAGTACATACAAATTGCCAATTTTACGTCAGCGGCTAGCATAAAAACGCTAGCATACGTAGCTTGCGATTTGGCCCAATTTCTGTAAGGGTCAGTACATGTATGGCTACATAGGAACTGTACACTTAGGGAGAATTTCTTGTCCTAGGCATAGAATCTCACAAAAAGTTTTTAAGATGTGACTATCCACTCATCTTGCTATCCAAGACTGTTATGGAGGTGAATGGGATGGATGACAAGATTAATAAACATGATGTTAATGAAAATATGCTGTTTATTTCTAGATTCAGAAATAAATCACAACAGAAACATTGGACCGAATCCTGACCTAATAACGTCAGGTCACTTACTCGCGCAAGGTGCGTAAGTGGCCTAATATCACTGGAGGGCGTTGGGGCCCTCTAGATGTTACGCTAGGGTTACTATAGTAACCCCTGTGTATAAACAATGGGACGGAACTTTTTCAATCTGAGCACATTTCAGTGCACTAAAGCAACCGGGGGGAAGCATGCAAATTGTACATTTTGGAACGGGGCTCCCACACTGCTGCGGATCGGCGGTCGTACGGATGGAGATAATGCAGGCTTACGGCAGCAAAAGCCGCTATAAAGCCCACACGAGAGAGGGGAGTGATGGAGGCGTGCATTCCCCTCTCACTCGCGGAATTACAGACCCCCCACACATACAGAAAATGTGCGGGGGTCTGGATCCGGTCCATTATTATGAAGAATTATCACCACCTCCTGCAGGATGATACTCTGTTTATTTCTCCCAAACATTCTCAAAGTAGTTTTTTTAAAAGGTAACTTTAAATAAATTTAAATCAACTATTACCTCTTAGCCATCTGATAAAAGTGTCCATGGGGTTAGGTGTAGCTAGGTGGATACCTCCGAGGGTGGCAAGTTTCTTTAAATATTGAGGGAAATCATGTCTGACATGCATACATGCTGCTAACAGAACACTTCAGGTGAATAATAATGAAGAGTTATATAAAATGAAGCAATTTATCATGTCATTATTGCTTTATAGTTTAGTTGTGGCCTTAGGTAAGACAACAAGGCCTCTTAAGAGATGTTTTTTGGAACATAGGAGAAATGTTTGTAGAAAAACTAGATACTTATAGTGTATCAAGATATTTTGCCAAAAAATACAATATTAATCCTAAGGGATTGACAACCTGCTACTAAAATAGGTAATTTTGTAGAAAAGAAATGCTGTGCACATGCTTGGCACATTAGCTCCTCATGCCCTAAATGAAGCTGTGAAACATAATGGTATAATTTGATCTTGGGTTAGACATGATATTCTTTTTTTTTTTTTTTTAAGAAATCAAATAAAATTCTAGTGGTTTTGGTATTTATTAATATATTCATATTTTAATGTTATATACTTTACACTATATTGTCTTCATTTCAATTTGGTTCCTGTATTTCTGCTATGTTTTTAAAATACATGAAAAGGAATTGTAAGGTTTAATAAAATAGAGAAAAGTACTAAAAGACTACACTTAATTATTCTAATAGTGCAGGTTAGTTTGAGCTAAATGTTGCCAATATATATTAATGATATTCATAGCATACAACAAAGCCATGACTCTGTTTGGCTATTTGTAATGGAGAATAGTCATGTATATTTCAAATGATTACTTACTCCATTTAGACACCTGAGTCCTTTAAAAATTTTATATGGTTTGGAAAAGGTCTGTGACTCTTAACAATATATTGCAGTTTTGACTTCAAAGTAAGCAGTATAGACAGGTAGCAACAATTCTGTAAAATTAAAATGAAGGTCCGTTATTATCCATTTCCTCTAGCTACATTCCAACCTCAATCCACCTGCCATATCTTGCACTTTTCTTGCTAATTATTGATTGCGGTCACAAGTTTTGTAACAGTAAATAATTTGATTATTATAGTTATAAATGCTGTAGCATTTAATCATCATTTCATAGATATGTTTAAAAATCCCCAGTTATAATTTTCAGTAATCAACCAAAAACAGATTACAGAGCTGGTTTAGTCAAAATTAACTGGCATGGTGATACAGACAAATCATGGACGGGATCCAGATTTACAATTTTGATGCATTTAGATGTTTAGGTAAAAGCTTCAGATAAAACTGTGTGCGCTGGGCTGCACTATCCAGACATATGTGCTTTTGAATATTATCAACTCATTAGCAAAAACATATGTTAACAATCCCTTAACAAAATATTTTACAGAACCACTTAATGTAACTACAAATCAGTCAGTTATAATGTCCTGCATGGAATAATAATGTATAATTTTACCTTTTTCACAAACATTGGGAACATGCCATGAAAATCCAACCAATAGGAACGATGCAGTACAATTTAGTTTTCGCACAGACATTTTATTATGTTTGGAAATTTAAGTCAGATACAGTATACTGGATGTGAAAGTGCTGTAAAATTTCCATATGTTTTCTCCGGTTGCCAATTCATTTCCAGTATTACTCGATTTCACTATTACTATTGTTATTTATTACAGTAGAAAAGATAAATACATCAAGAACTTTTTAAGAATATGTTGTCTGGCAGATCATGAGTTGGAGGCCATATGAAGTGGAGAATGCTGACAATTCAATGAGGGAAGACTAGATTCTATTGCACATCACATGCACAGTCAATCGTAGCAAACTATGAGATTTTTGAACAAAAGAGAATCAATGGGCTGATTTACAGAAAAGTTAAGCCTCGTCTAACAATGGACAAATGTTTTATTTGCATACGTTGCAGCCTTCCTTTTCATTGACATTTCAGCATCCTGAAGTTACTTATATCATCAACTCCTCCTGTTCCAGCAACTGTTCTGTAGGTCAGGAGCAGCAGGCTTCTGAGCATACATAGACTATGAGAAGTATACATAGACCTTTAGCAGCCCAATGAGTACATTTTTGCTCATGTAGCACCCTACAGTCCTTAGAGTATCCTAACCAGCAGATCACCAGGGCGTGGAGTATAACTGGGGCTTGGTATTCGCTGGAGCATCTGATGGTGAGGACAGATTGAGCTGCACACACCCAGTATGTTGCAGTCCCTAGTGACCATTGATGGATCCCCTAATGATACCCGTGCAGTAGGCTGACTGGGCGAATAGATATTGGGACACAAGGTGATAAATAGGAGAAGAATATCAACAGACAAGAATTCAAACTATGGTTGCAAGCCCAGCGACAAAAGTCAGACCAGACACACCCTGAACACCCAAGTCAGTATGACTGACAGTGAGAGTAAAGCATAAGTGAGAAGACAGGAAGCATAAGTGATTACTTGTGGGTCAAGGGGGGATAAGTTATACATAATAAGATGAGTGGGAGCAGGATTGAACATCTCACTCAATGCATGTCTTGTCATATGTATGCACACTTGGAGCAAGTCTTCCAAGGTACATTCCTCTGTGAGAAATGTGAGCACTTGGTCTCTTTGGAAGCCCAGGTAACTGATCTAAAGCAGACCATTGCAACATTGAGAGAGATTGCAAATCTTGAGCAGAGTCTACAGCTTACTGTTGATGCTTTAGCTGAGCCGGGTGGAGCAGAGACAGAAGAGGATGCACAGGTAGGCAGCTGGGTAACAGTTAGAAGGGGTGGCAGGGGAAGGAAGAGGCAGGCCAATTCTGAGCTGAGCAATCCCAGTAGGTTCACAAGATTGGATGAAGATACTGTGGATGGCTGTTCAGTAGCGGCAGGGCTGAGTGGGACGGTTTGCTCTAGCAGCCAGGGGAATAGTCTCTCAGACTTAGAGGGGATCAACAGTAATCAGAGACCTAGGGAGATTATGGTAGTAGGGGATTCAATTATTAGGAAGGTAGATAGGACAATATGCTACAGGGACCGTGCATGCCGAACAAATTATTAGTGGGAATCAGCATGGATTTGTGAAAGATAGGTCATGCCAAACTAACCTAATTAGCTTCTATGAGAAAGTTAGTTCATACTTAGACCAGGGTAGTGCAATGGATGTGGTCTACTTAGATTTTGCAAAAGCCTTTGATACGGTGCCACACAATAGATTGGTCCACAAAATAAGGGAACTGGGTCTAGGTAGCAACATTTGTACTTGGATCAAAAACTGGTTGGAGAATAGGGAACAGAGAGTTGTGATAAATGGAAATTATTCTAATTGGTCAAAAGTTTTAATCTGTGTACCTCAAGGTTCTGTGCTGGGACCAGTCCTTTTTAATATATTTATTAATGACCTTGGTGAGGGTTTAGAGGGCAAGTTTTCCATTTTTGCAGATGACACTAAACTATGTAAGGTAATAGAACCTGAGCAAGATGTAGCGTCCTTGCAGAGGGACTTGAGTAAACTGGAGGATTGGGCGGCCAAATGGAAGATGAGGTTTAACATAGATAAATGTAAGATTATGCATTTAGGGATCAAAAACAAGCATGCAATCTATAAATTAAATGGGGTAAATTTAGGAGAATCTTTAATGGAGAAGGATTTGGGAGTGCTTGTGGACAATAGACTTAGCAATAGTGCTCAATGCATTAAATTTGACATAAACTGTGTGCCCTGGTCACTTAGCATTTCCTTGGGCAACCCCACCTTGGAAAAAAATAGTTATAAGAGCATCTGCCACATTATCTGCCCAAATGGAGGAGAGTGCCACTACTTCAGGATGTCTGGAGGCATAGCCCACTATAGTTAGGATAAATTGCTTCCCTGTGCTGCTGTGGATAGCCAGAGGCCCCACAATCTCTACCCCTACCTGCTCAAAGACTTCTGATATAATGGGCAAGGGCACAAGAGGGGCCGGTCCTACATCCCCTGGTTTTCCCACCATCTCTGGCCAATAAAAATTGTGTTTTAAGCGGCGTTTAGTTTTCCTTACACCCAAATGCCCTGCCAAAGGAACCCTATGAGCTACCTGTAACAACTCCCCCCGATATTCCTGGGGTACCACCAGTTGTCTCTGACTGACCCCAGCTTCTTGCTGGTCAGTCACTAAGGGCTCCCTGCACAGCCTCCCCTTCTCCCAAAACACTCTAACTTTGTCAGATTCATTTGGGGTTAAGCTGGCTTTCCTGCTTCATATGGATTAACTTCAAATATAAAGATATGGATCGCAGGAGATCCAAAATAGGTTAAACTTGACGGACTGCTGTCTTTATTCAACCTCATCAACCATGTAGGTTGTTGGGCCCTTTGAAATGCCTCACTCTTTATTTGTGAGTTTGCTGGTTCAGGAGGGGCAGGGCAGGTCTCTAGATTAGAACTAATTCATGAGAAAGAGAAGGAGGAGGAAGTGGGTCAGCTGTGGTGTGAGTGTTGTCACTCACTACCCTCATCACCCCCATCTTTCTTTCAAGAGTTAGGACCCTAGATTTAGCTATTTTCCTGGAAAATATAGCTACAGGTGGGAGGGGCA
>WWET01004024.1:2038-16803 GCA_011038615.1 Limnodynastes dumerilii | reverse complement strand
TGGTGGGGGCCCGCCCCCCCCCCCCCCTTGAGGACCTGTGGACACAAGTCAGGAATATGTGCAAAACTATTACCATGTTCCTCCCCATAATCAAAACCCTTAACATTTGACACAGACTGTACCATCCCTCCACACAAATCATCCTGACATGACACAATAGCATTATTAGCATTAGCATCGTCATCAGTCACATATTGCGAAAATATTCGGGCGAAATCAGTCCCCAGCAAGACATTGGTGGGAATATTTTCGGAGACACCCACTTCTGGTATCCCTTTACCACTATCCCAGTCCAGTTATTCTCGGACCATCGGTTGCCGTTTAAAGCGTTGGTCTTCTGTGTTTTACCTGATCTGTGGCCTTGTGCTACTTGACTGTATTGTGATTCTGATTGTGTGCTCGAGTGAAATTTCTTTGTGGTTCCTCCCTATTTCGTTTCTCTCCTGCCTACCTTAGCTTGTCACTTGGTGTGCTTGTGTGGACCGTGTGTTTGATACTGTCACCAACAGCAGATGCATCCTGCAGTCGCCACAACATGCTATACTACAGAATTCCACGTTTTTGGACTCAAGCTCTCTGTGTGCATGATTTTACCATCTGCTCGCACTGGTACTCTATGTTTCTCTGTTACATCTACTTGGACTACATTCTGCTCTTGTGTTGATGAGCTATTCTGCTCTCTGATGTGGGGTTATCTCCTTTGTGTGATTTCAATTTTCCTCTGTGGTTACTGTTGGCCAGCTTGCATGGTTTTCTCACACTTTATCAGTACACTCTGTCTATGCTGTACCAGTCTTCTGTGTTGGCAGTGTATCTGATTACTGTGCGAAGCTAATTCCGGATAATTTTTTGATGGGAAAAAGCGCACAGAAAGCTTTTACCCATCATCGCTCCTAATTGAATCGGGCCCGAAAGTTATCGTGAGGGCCGCGATCTTCTGCTGACCTGTAGCCACCATCAGGGGTTCAGGTGAAAACCTGGCCAATAGTTAGACTCCGCACCCTAGTGTGCCACTCTCATAACAGGAGAAGTATATGTTGTTGGTATAACCTTTTAACCTATATTCACCTCAGTGTTATGAAATAATACACATACAGTAGTAATGAACCGAATACAGACCTACTGCAAAGGTCCATTTTCTGATTACTAGACAAGTGCCTCTTTTTGGTAAGCGGCATATACTGAAGTGCTGCAATACGAGGATGAATCTGGATCCAGAATTCTGTTGTTGTAAATATTCTGATGGCAGGCCAGGCCAGGACAGGAAAGATGAGTGATTATAATCTGTGGGAGGGGGAGCTATGTAAATGATACATTAAGAGTTTCAGCCCTTATGTACAATCCAAATTTCTAGACTGTCCTCATTTTACAGCAGCAGTAACGGAGATCTGAATTCATTCCAGTGTCACCATCATTAGTCCAAATGGGCACCTACAGATCATTATCTGCTTTTTTTTTTACCCATACTATAAGTAAGCAGAAATTTGTAACAAGGTTTGCTTGCTGGCAATTTTGCTTTCAGTCAGTAGATGACTTGGAGGGCCGTATTCACAGATCCGTTTTGCGGGGAATACCGTGCGTATTTTTAGCATCGGATTAACCGCATGCGTAGTAACTTTATTTACGCTATTTATGTTGACATTACGTTTGGAAGTCCAAGTGTGAATCGCACTTGGGGACATACGTGCGTAGGGGCGCGGTTAAAATCAGTATGGACAAAGTTACGTGAAAGAGGGTGGGGGGAGGCCTCTAAATGACCATTTGAGAGCGCGGTTAGTTATATATGCACGTACGTAAGTATTATAGGCACGTAAATGCACATGTAGAGATAAGGGTGCCCTATGGAGGCGTAAGTCACCGAAAACCTGTCCGTGTGAGGAGAGTGTCATGAGTGTTGCCTTGCAATGTACGTGCGTATAATTGCGTACCTTTAACAAACGGATCTGTGAATACGGCTCGGAGTACCAACTACACATTCATTTTAGAAGGGAATGGTGCTGCAACCACTATGCTTCTTCACATATATTCAGAGCCGATTACTTCTGGATGTTCATTGATATAGCAACTGCAGCACCTGTTTCTTGGTGACTGTGCATTTGTAAGAATGTTATAAAAGTGGTACTATTACATGTTGTGGCTGGATCACATCAAAATAATTTTTTGTATGAACTTATTTAATTTAGTATAATAGAGCAGTAAATAAACCTAGAAGGCCTTAAAAATAAGCAGCCTATTTACACCAAACCAGGTAACCACAAAACCTTAAAAACACATGAAAAAATTACTGAAGGTATATATCTTAAGCACTAAAGGAATAGTGGTGTATGTAAGTATTAAGGCGACAATCCTCACCTACATCCGACAGGGGACTTACACAAGTCATTTGTGTAAGTCCCGTGTCGGAACATCTGCACATGCGCCCGCCAGATGTTCCGACAGCGTAAGTACTAACGTATGTAACTAAGTTATGTATTTCAGTATTTATGCAGAAGGGGCTGACCCTTTAATTACGATGACCATGTCCCCATACAGACTGGGATAGCCATTTACGTGAAGGGTCGGGTGCGTGGAAGCCCTGTTACAATTAGGTATGCGACCCTACGGCCACAGGCCTAGTTGTAAAGGTTAAGGTAACAATCTGGACACGTAAGATTTACTGCCGACAGCTGGGAGTGCAGGGGGGTGTGATTGAATATAAACTTATTTTTTTATTGGGAAATGAAGGAAATTGTTTTGCTAAAGTCCCATGCTAACTAAGTTTTTCAACTTGTAGAAACCAAAACATCCTTGGACCTGTTAGCTTTTCATCCAGAATCCTGAAAAGATACAGGAACTCTCTCATTTAAATGTTCATAGATTTTTTCAAAAGATGTATTTTCAAAAATAAGCGTTAATCCAAACAGCGCTGCTTCCTGATACACACAAAGAATACCAGCACTGGCAGCGATCTTCACATAGGGCCTGATCCAAAGCTACGGCCGCCGTCGCTAGTACGGCGGCCGTAGCCCTAATGCGCATGCGCCGGGCAGATGTTGCCCGGCGTCACTATGGAAACGCCCGATCGTAGGGCGTCCATAGTAGCGCCGTAGGGACGCTGGAGGGGACGTCCTCCAGCGTCCCTACGCTCACGTTACAGCTGGTGGGCGGAGGAAGGTAAGTAAATGAAGTTGGGGGGGCGTGCTAAGCGGCCATACGCTCCTGTGCGAGCGTATGGCCCCTTCCTTACGCCGGGCGAAGCTAGGGTAGCCTTGTGGCCAACGTAAACTTCACCAACCACAAGAGTAAAGAATGTTGTTAATGCCCCACTTGTTGATCCAGAGAAAGCCTATCCGCCTGTGCTCCATATAAAGCTGGATCTTTCTAAGAGCTTAATCAGAGCACTGTGTCAGTGAGGGCTTTCCTTTGCCTAATTAAGACAGAAATTCCAGGGGGTCAATGATGGAGAACTCAAAGAGGAGATCTAGGTAGGTCCTCAAATAAGAGAACTTATGCTCGATGGGCATTAAAAAGCTGCATGGGAAGCTCTCAAGTGCATTTGCCAGAACACCTTAGGGAACTATGAGATAGACAACTGCAAAGAGCTGGTGGACAATCTCTTGAATTTTTACAAGACCTGTAACATGTCTCTGAAAGAGCACTTTTTGCAGAATCTGATTGGTTGCTTTGGGCAACAAATTCCATTTTTTCTTTCCCGCAGCTTAGTAAATCTGGCACTTGCTGTTTTCCAGTCTTCTAGAATTACTCTTGTTACTAGTGACTGGTTGAATAATTTCATCAAATTATGACTCTGTAAATAACACCATCAAGTCATAACAGGAAGTGGGTTGAATGGAGGAGGAAGTATCCGGGTATGAAGGCGGGGCTTCCAGAAATCTAAAACATAAGGTAGGGTAATGAGCTTTATAAACATGCCCCTGTGAGGTCAGGCAATACCTGGCATATTGGTTCATGCATTGATTTTGAAGCAAACAAAGCTTATAGGATTCATCATCTTTTGTCTGTGTCAATTGTGGAGACAATATTAGAGCTTGTATGTAGAGTAAAGGTCAGCTCCCTGTCCAAGGCTAACTGTGAGTACTGTTCCTGTGAACAAGAACTGGATGAAACTGTTTGCAATATAAGACACATATTTTGCTGAAAAAAGCCATAAAACTTATGATGAAGCCCACCCTTAGGGCCTGATCCAGACCTACCCCCTGAAAAGCCAATCTGCGCATGTGCCGGGCAGATGTTGCCCGGCGTCGCTACGGCAACGCCGGATCGTGGATCGGGCGTCCGTAGCAGTGCCGTAGGGACGCTGGAGGGGACGTCCCTCAGTGTCCCTACGTTCAGGTTAGTGTAGGTGGGCGGGGGGAGCTAGTTAAATGAGGGTAGGATGGCGGGGTAAGCGGCCATACGCTCCTGTCCGAGTGTATGGCCCCTTGCTTACGCCGGCTGAAGTTAGGGTAGCCATCAGCCGGCGTAAGGAAGGGGACATTCGCCCGCACAGGGGGAGGGCTAGGGTAAGGGAACGCCGATACGCTGTGCTTTAGTAAACACAGCGCATCGGCGTAGGTCTGGATCAGGCCCTATGTCACTAAAGATGTGTTTTATTTACAGAAGTCATTATTCAACTTTTATAGTAATACTCAGCTTAGAAAGATTATATTATTGTCATATTTGGATTCATAGTATAGCATTTCATGTTGTATTAGTGATGATATGATTGATTATGTGATCGAAGGATCGCATAATCAAGGAAGGGGCCATACGTTCGCACAGGAGCGTATGGCTGCCTAGCCCGCCCTCCCACCCTCATTTAACTACCTCCCCCGCCCACCTACACTAACCTGAACGTAGGGACGCTGGGGGACATCCCCTCCAGCGTCCTTACGGCGCTGCTACGGACGCCCGATCCACAATCGGCGTTGCCATAGTAACGCCGAGCAACATCTGCCGATCTTACGCTTACACCTGCCGTCCTTGCGATGGCGGGTGTAGCTCTGGATCTGGCCCATAGAGCACATTTTTATATAAACGTACATATTACTTAGTAATGGATTTGGCACTGGGAATATGGAAATATCATTGAGCATAAAGCTGACCATGCACATAGTTCGCACATGGCTGCGTACTTACGCATTCATGGTGTGCGAGCGTACGTTTCTCGCCGCGCGTATTCTTTTGTTCCTATTTATTCGCATGCACAAAGACTTTATCATTGTTGCTTTTAAAGGATCTTTATTTTATAGCTATATGGTTCTATTTTAATTTTAACACAACTTATATAAATGGCCAGATATCCCCTTGTGAAAGACAACACTGTTGCAATGCGTTCGTAGTGGGAAGTGGCATCATAGGACGGAACCCTGTGGTAAAGAAAAGGATACCCTCTGCCGTATATAGTGATTTGGGCTCTTTTTTTTACTGGCTGTTTAAGATCCAGTGGCTGGATCCAGACTTAAGAAGGAGCTTGAAATTAAGGGCCGTATTCAGAGATCCGTTTGAGAAAAGTTTGCAATTATTTGCACGGACACAGCAAGGCAACACCCCTGACACGGACATTTTATGTGATTTACGAGTGCCTGGACTTGCCTTATCTTTCCGTGGGTGTGTCAAGTTGTCCTGTACGTGCGTATCTAAATAACCGCGCCCGCACCTCGCCCACACTCCTTTATTAAAATGCTCCCCCCGGCCCATTTTTATTTAAATTCTCACGTGCGTATTTTAACGTGGAAGATCCGTGCGTATTTACCCACGTGCGATTCACATGTCCGTTCGGGAGGCACTTCCGCACGTATAGTCTACGTGAACTCCGTAAATAAAGTTACTACGCATGCGCAGTTGAAACAAACCTAAAAATACGCATGGAACTCACCGTGAAAATGGTTCTCTGAATACGGCCCTAAGAGAGGAAGGTTGCACCTGGGCTAAACCATATTGATTTCAGAAGTCAAGTTAATTGTATTCTTTGCATGCAGGGATATATCTTTGAATCTTTGAATTGAATATATCTTTGAATTGCTTACTGCACACAGATAGTGACCAGCTTTACTTTCTAAAACACTGTTATTTAGAACTGGGATAAGAAACATCACCTCTCAACTGTAATACTGTTTGCAAAAGATGAAATATGACTCCCCCTGCAATCAACATGGTTTAGCCCAGGATTAACTTTCCTCTCTTAATTTCAAGCTCCTTCTTAAGTCTGAATCTAGCCCCAGGTACGGTATTTGTGGTTCAATTAGGATCACTATATCCTGAATATTACAGCTATTTTTTTTAACTCCTTTTTAATTCCATAGTTTTGATTTGTGAAAATAAATCAACTGCTAAGCTAACTTTGGAGGCTTGACCATTCTGGAGAGCGCTTTAACTATATGCGCTTATGACTGGAGGTAAAAAATGAGCAGGATAACTGTAGGGCATATCTAAAGGCGTCGGAATGGGGGGGGATCACAGCGCCCCCCTACCCAAAAAAAAAATTGACGGGGTGCCATGGTGTACGGTGGGGAAGCGCCTGTCAATGTCCAGATCCGGCGCTCCCCGCTATGCACACTGCTGCGCTCATACAGGACGTTCCTGTATGAGCTGCAGCAGTAGTTACATAGAGCACTCTTTAATTGTGACTGTATCAAATGCATTACACGATTCCTCTTCATATACATCATTATGTATTGAGTCCACATCGATTGAGAGTGATAGAAACAATCTGGAAGGAAGGACCATTGGGTGTATCAGATTGTAAGGGACTAGACTGATCAGACATCATCCAATGCTGTGGGACTCTCGACGAGCTTGTATGTACACAGATAATAAAATATTGGTGTTAATCTACAAGTGAACAGTAAAATTAAAATTGGACATTTAAAAGCTTCACATATAAAGAAATTCCCTTATTCTAGCCTTATGTATACGGGACTATAATGTGTTAACTGGTTTATTTGTATTTTGGTGAGCACAGTTTTTTTTTATCCAATATCCATTGTTTCTGGATTGGTCACCTTCATTTGAGGGTGCAGTGAAAACACCTTCTCTTGTGGTCACAGCAGCAGCAAGTATTTGTGTAACTATGGGAACCCATACCGTGTATGCGGTGGGAGTCCCCACTACGATGGCTGTCTTTCCAAAGTAGAGACAGCCGAAAGTTCTTTTTCGTCTGTCTCTATTTTGAATAGCAGCCATTTTAGTTTTTTCTGAATGAGTATGCCAATCAGCATATTTACCAATTCATTTTAGGAAGCCGCAGGAGAGGTGCATAAATTCTACAGGGACTTTTAGTGTTAGGGAGAGGGTTAGGGCTAGGCTCTGGGGAAGGGGGGGTTAGGGTTAAGGCCGTGGAAGGGGAGGGTTAGGGTTAGGATCAGCTTGTGGGAAAGGGAGACTTAGGGTTAGGCTGGAGAGAAAGGAGGGTTAGGGTAAGGATTGGGAAAAGGGTTTGGGATACTCACTATTTGGAGCACTGTGTTCTCAAAATATAATTCCTACTGCATCCCAGTGATTGCCATATAATACAAACTGCATTCTAGAAACTGCCACACAATACAAAATATATTGTAGTTACAGCCAAGCCATACTCTTACCTTACCATTATTTTACTGCATCCTAGGTATGGTCATACAATACAGATTGCATCCTACTGACCACTATACAATAAATTTAACATTCTTGTAAGCAAAATGCAGTAAATAAAAAGGTCTCTTTGTGAATGTCATATAGAATACATATTTGTAACCACAAAGCAGAGTACATGCAGCCTTGTGAGAACTTACTGTTGTCCAGTAAAACATTCCTATACACACATTGGGCCTGATCCAGAGGTACGCCGATGCGCTGTGCTTACTAAAGCACAGCGTATCGGCGTTCACTTACCTTGACACTCCCCCTGTGCAGGCGTATGGCCCCTTCCTTACGCCGGCTGAAGGCTACCCTAACTTCAGCCGGCGTAAGGAAGCGTATGGCCGCCTAGCCCGCCCTCCCAGCCTCATTTAACTAGTTCCCCCCGCCCACCTACACTAATCTGTACGTAGGGAAGCTGGGGGACGTCCCCTCCAGCGTCCCTACGGCGCTGCTACGGACGCCCGATCCAGGATCAGGACGTTGCCATAGCAACGCCGGGCAACATCTGCACGGCGCATGCGCAGATCGGACTGAACGTAGGGACGCTGGGGGACGTCCCCTCCAGCGTCCCTACGGCGCTGCTACGGACGTAGCCGTAGCAACGCCGGGCAACATCTGCCCGTCGCATGCGCAGATCGGCTGAATACCTCTGGATCAGGCCCATTAGGTCTGAACAGAATATATATATTTATAAATATGAATCGGGCCTGATTAAGAGTTTTATCTACTGTAGGCTAACTTCATGGCACCCAGACTTCCAATCCAATCTTCCCCGTGTGTCTCCAGCCTTCTAACCTTCCCATCTTGTGTGTTTCCAGCATTCCAATATTACTGTTACGAGGCTGAGTCTAACTGGGGGCTGGTCATCACTAGGGCCCCTGATAGTGGGGATAGACTTGATTGGCAGCACACACAGCAGGTCATGGCCCCTGGAAGGCAGCCTCAGGTGTAACTAAGCACTAATAACCAGATAGAAGTGAAAATATCAGCAGTGTTTATTAGTGCACACAAGCTAATACAGAAAACTGGTAAATTGTAAACTAGGAGCAACAATGAGAATATAATAACAACACAGGTAACAAGACTAGATAAACCACAGGCTATAAACACTACAGAGTACATATATGAACAGGAATCAGAGGGAGTACTAAACACAAAGCAGGAGTAACTGGAAATACTAGATACTGGGGTACAAAGCTAAACTGCATACACAAATACAAGAGTAAGTAAATACGATCAGAAGTCCAGACTACAGGGCAGGCTAAATGCAAGAAACAACTAACTGCGAGAATTCTGGGAACATAAATACATACAGACAGAAGACAGCTGGTATACTAGGCACAAGATGATAATAGGCAGATCAGAGAGCATACACACACCAGGAACTCAGGAAAATAATTACCAATGACCAGCAAACATGACTTAGTGGAAGTAAGTCCTATATGTGGTATGATAGGTAGAGCAGGTGGTAGATAACAGCCCCTAGGGGCGAGACTGGATATTATACTTCCACAATATGTAACAATTTACACCTTTAGCTTTCTAATGTTTCCACCTCTTGTGTCTCCAGCCTTCTAATTATTGTAGATGGTCAATATATGCTATACTAAAAGGACTATGTCTGTCAATGATTTTCATATCACAAACTTCCTCTCTCAGAAGAAGAGCTACACTAGTAACAGTAAAGGTACTTTTGAAAGTTTAGCAATAAACTGAAACGTTGGTATACGTAATGTGGTAACTTTTTTGCATTAAAAAATCTCTTAGTGCCGCTCTTTTGAGACATACTCTGGCTATACATTTTCACAGCTTGATTGCAACAGGACCGCTTTTGCTTCTGGCTCACTGTCAGGTTTACAGCGCTCTCTCCAGAAACTGGAGAGAGTCAGAAGCAGAAGCGCTTCAGGAATCTAAATTTTTATTTAGGGTGAAGTTAAAAGCTATTTCCCAGATGTCACAAATTACAGATGTCACATGGCCCATCCAGTCTGCCCAGTTGTTTATTTAAAACTATACTGACCCTAGACCCTATTTACCCTCAGTTTAGTTTGAGATTTAGGATATCCTTATATTTATCCCAAGCATGTTTAAACTGTTCTACTGTGTTTATATTAATGCCCCCGTGTACTATTACACTTCTTCCTTTGAAAAATGCCAGCCTCCTCTAGCCGGTCACAACCTTTTATATATTTGGAAGCTGCTATCATATCCTCTCTCTTCTTCTCTGCTCCAAGCTATATATGTTTAGTTCCTGTAGTCTTTCTTGGTATGTTTTGTGACACATTTTAGTTGCTTTTCTTTGCACAGTCTCTAATGTATATATGTCTTTCTGGAGATATGGCATCCATAACTGAACATGGTATTCTAGGTGAGATCGTACCAACAATCTTTAAAGGGGCATCACTACTTCTCTCTTTCTGATACCAATTCCTCTCCATATGCAATCAAGCATCTGACTTGCCTTTCTTGTTGCTTTATTACATTGCTTGGCTACCTTTAAGTCACATAAAATAATGATTCCTAGATCCCTTTCCTCCTCAGTAGTTTCTAATGTAGTAATGCTGTGCCATTAATGATATTTTTTTTGTGCCCCAAGTGCATGATTTTGCATTTTTTGGCATTAAACTACAGTTGCCACACTCTTGACCATTCTTGGTCCCATTGATTTGTCCACTTTCAGCTTTGAAAGTTGTTTTAATACCTGCTTCTCAGTGAATTATTTTTTTTTTTTAGTTATTTCCTCCTTTGTATTACTAGCCTTCCCATATAAAAGTGGTCCCTTACCTTTCTTTTGTGAATATTGAACAGAAATACTTGTTAATATAATCTTCCACAGCCCTTTCACCCTCAACAAGACTCCTGCTCTCCATTTTGAGCCTTACTTATACCCTCTTTTTAGTTTTTTGCCTTTTATTTGTTTTTCCTTAGTTTGTGCCTTTGCTGCCCTGATTTTAGCCTCCTGATTTGCAAAATACTCCTCCCTGTCATCATTATTTTAACTTTGCTTATAATTCTGAAAGGCCATCTTTTTTGCTTTATTATAGTTGCTACTTCTTTTGTAAGACACATTGGCTTTCTTTTTCCGGGGTTTTTCCTAACCTTTCTTATACAAAGGTCTGGTGCTGTTAATAATGCATTTTTTTAAATTTCCCCATTGCTTCTGTACTCCTTTCATGTGCCTCCTCTCTGCTTAAGAATCATTTACACATATCCCCATTTCCACAAAATCCACGTTCCTAAAGTCTAGCACCCTTGTCTTTGTGTAGTACGTGTCTCTCTCAGTCATTATGCTAAACCATACTGCTTGATGATCACTGGATCCTAGGTTCTCACCCACACTTACTTCTGAGATTCTGTCACCATATGTAAGTACCAAATCTATGATGACCTCTTTGCAAGCAGACCAGAAGACCAAGCGGGTGAAGGATAGAGCGAGGACAATGAACTTTTGCAACATGAAGCATTTTCACGGAGGGCAATGCAAAATATGTAGCCAGGTTGGAGATACCATCTTCTGTTGTTGTGAAGTTGCCATTAGTGATCAGGATCTAATATTATATGTAAATATTTGTTCCATGGAATAAAGCACCACCATGATTTTGTATGATATAGGAACTGTGACCTGATATTCCCGACTGATGCTTTTCCACACAGTGCTGGCACAATAATACATGCTAATAGAACCCATTCTGACTCATCCAACAGAACAATGACATGTCTGGCAGGGAGGTTTGGTTAAGGTTGCTAGTGAGCATTCTCTCTTAGGGCTGGATCCAGACTTAAGTATGTGCTTGAAATGAGTTACTTCTGGGCTAAACCATGTTGATTGCAGGGGGAGTCAAGTTAATTGTATTCTTTGCATGCAGTGATATATCTTTGAATTGCTTACTGTGCACAGATACTGACCAGCTTTACTATCACACTGTTATTTAGACTTGGGATGGGAAACATCACCTCTCAACTCTAATACTGTTTGCAACAGATGAAATATGACTCCCCCTGCAGTCAACATGGTTTAGCCCAGGAGTAACTAATTTCAAGCACTTACTTAAGTCTGAATCCAGTCCTTAGTCAATATACAGTGTATGCACTGATGATGTGTACCGATAAAGACTTTTTAAACATTGAAATGCATTAATGCCTGGATAGTATGGCCTAGTGCTTTTCAAATTGTTTCCTTTGGGATCCCATTGCATCAAAATTTGGATCTTGCACAAAGGAAGGAATAGGAGATGCAGTAGCAAAACTTTTAAATTATGTTTGCACAGCTAGGAGCTTAGGAAAAAAATCCAAAAGCTAATAGAGCTAACTGTGGTAATGAAAATCACATGTAGGACATACATAATATACATTAACATACATTGTATTATTGTTGCTCTAATAATACATTGTGTTGTATTATTGTTGCTCTAGTAATACAAGATGCTTGTCTATCATCTCTAGTAAAAATTATGTTAACCTGATTCAGACAGAATGTGCATGCTAGAAAATAATTCACACTCAAAGTGCAAGTCTGGAAATGCAAAACTATATACAAATAATGGATCTTTCAAGAGTGAACCAGACATGAATTTAAGTGTGACTTTGGATCCATACACAAGTATGTGTACAGTCACATAACAGTCAAGCACAGTGAAGTTACGTTCACTTCACCAATCATTTTGGATCCAAATGCCGGATTATACCATTTTCATGTATCATGAAAATATTGGTTTTGCTTCAGTTCTCTGTTAATCGACAAGGCAAATATTTAAAATGATTTATAGTGATAAAGTAACTATTTAATAAAATTAAATCATTTGAAAACATTTATATTTTTAAAGCAGCACAACTAAGCAACAAGCAACTTCAGCTGATTTAACCAGACTGTCAGCCAAAGCATAATCATTTCCATACATTAGGGAAGTGATTTTAAGGTTACTTGCTACACCAATGGTCACAAAAACTGTGGAGTCTTGGTTATCATCATGATCCTGAACTTAGAAATTCCTTGTAGCTAGTTTAACTTTGAATGCTTGTGATACATTATATCCTGGCTATGTAGCCTATTCTATGAAGCAGAGTTGATTCTGATATGGAGGGGCCCAGTACCATTTTTTCATGGTATTAGCAACATTAGTGATATAATAATGATTTTGGAAGTGGATTTGTCTATATTGGGTGAGGAGTGGTTTGCATATATGTAGGCCTGTAAGTTGTAAGACCATCAGGATGGCATCCTGGAAGTGGGACATCATATAACATGTCAATGAAATATGCAGATAAATCCCAACTTCTTCTGAAAATCTCAGCAATCAAGAGAGTTTTGGGAATATATGTGGTGTAGTCTTTTTTGGAACAAAGTACCACCTGGAGTAGATTTTATAGTTGGTCTTACAAATGAATAAACTAATTGATGCTTAAGCTACTATTTTATATACAGACTTACACTCCTCTTCAACCAGAGTTCTTCCCAGGTCACTCCTCCAGAAGCATTCACACGGTCCAGGACTGCATAATACAGAATTAAGATATTGCCTTTATGGCCCACTGCAGTGCAGTGCTGCAGAATGTTTCAAAGGTAGTCACTAGTTTAATTTCTTTTGATCTAGTTTGAAATGCACAAGCACACTTAATCTGTGCATACTAAAAATGAAAAGCAAATTTAACTATAGCCATGATCTTGAAGATGTGTTATGATCTCCTTTAGTTCTTTAAATGTTTGATAATAGAGAGGGCCAAGTCTTGGAAGATCTGAATGGAAGAACTCTCAAACTTAACATAAGGATGGTGCCTGCTAGATGCTGTTATTCTTTGTTTGTTTAGAGAGACAGAATGTTTAATATTGCCGAGTGGTTCTCTTTCTTAGGGTGCAGGTCTCTATGCATTCTTTGCATATGAAATAGCTGGTGTTTCAGATCTGGTATCAATGAAATGAAAAGATCTTTGAGTCTGGAGAACTGTCCCCCTACTGACTTGCCCTTAGTCTTATCTCAGAAATTTCTTGCACTGAAAGACAATTAAGCTAAAGCATGGTTTACATTACAAAACATGTCCAATAACTAAACGTTTTGCTTGGAGAAAAAAAGTTATATATATCAAGGGTTGTGCGAAACATTTCATTACTGAAATGCTATTAGAATAGCCCCACTTGAGAGGTACTACAACAGTTACATAATCGTTAAAAAATAATGTGAATCCAAGATCATTAAGCATTTAAAAATTAAAAAGGTTGACTAGATAGGTCACGGGGGACCTGATCCACACCCCTGCATATTTTCCTAACGTGTGGGGGTGTTTTTAATCCGAACGAGAGAGGGGAGTGAACTCCCTGTCACTCCCCTCTCTTGTGTGTAATAAGTGTGACTTACAATGCCATAAGGCAGACTTAAGTCACACTTGCGGATCATCAGTCCATCCGACGGCTGAGCCGATTGTAAGTGGGTGGTGACACCCACACTGTACACTTTACATGCTTCCCCCCACCCATCTTAGTGTGCGGAGGGGAAGCACTGCCCAATTGTTCTTAATTACCATTGTACAGAACTAACTCCTGCACAATGGTAGTTATGTTAGTAATACTAACGTACGTGCCCTCCAGTCAAACCTGCCCTCTTACACACTTTGCTGTGTATCCGGTCCATGGTGCTTATCTGTTGTCACTTTCTATGTGTACAGTTTGGATTTTCCAAGAGCAAGGCATAGATGGAAAACTATATTAGTTATCTAGATACTTCTGTAAAATACTTACAAACTCTTGAAAAATTATCAGCTCAATCCACACACTTTGTTGAAATATAAGGAAATAGAACAAAATCTGAAACCTTGCTTTAAATGCCATCTGTCACGATATGCAGCACCAAGCGCCGCACTTACCATGTCAGGAACCATCTGTCAGCGGCTCTCCCATGTCATACCCGCTCTACAGCCCTCCAGAGGTGCCACTCCAAATAGTGGCAGCCCCCTGCACAATCTCCATTGCAGCATGTGTGCTTGTTAGTGTCTGGGATTAGGCATCTGCACAACCATCCTCTGCTACATGGGCGTCGCCATCTTGCCTCCTGTCAGGTGATTCCCAGCAGCCACTCAGATGCTCCTCTGCGCACACATGATGTCCCCAGCCAATCTGTGCATAGGGCGGTCTATTTAAACCCTTTGCACAGTCCATGCATTGCCAGAACAACTAG
>WWET01004023.1:99234-119184 GCA_011038615.1 Limnodynastes dumerilii | reverse complement strand
TTTTTTTTTAGGCCACATATTAAAATATAGCATTGTGCATATAACCATCATTTGAGAAAATACAGTCATTTAATCCTTCCAGTGTAGTCAATTGATGGAGTCTAGACACAAGACATTCTAGTCTTGATGTTTATGACTTTAATGTCAGTTACGTCTGTGGCTAATTCTTCAATAAGTAGATTAACACAGCTAGATTTAGCATGCTATTTTCATTCATTTCTCTTGGTTTAACACAAACATAGAAAAGAAGGACAGCAGATATTGCTTTTTGTGCAGAAACATTGATGCATATAATAATATTTTTTCAAATGGTATTTAGCACAATTTACTGTTAGAAATGCAATGGTTAAAGCAGAAAGAAGAGATTTTAGAAAGATAAGAATTAAAGTCGGAAAAGCAGAATGTCTGAGTATGATGGAAGCTGTGATCTAAAATCAATAAGCCATTTTATGTGGCGTTATTGCTGGCAGTGATCTGTCTGCAGTTTTGCTGCCTGATGATTTGGAAATATAACATAACAGATAAGCAGGAGTGAAGGACAGGGCTGTGGATTTTGTGCCCTTATCAAGCCTAAGAGCAACATGGATAAGAGAGAACTGGCCAGGGGTATGTTATGTGTCCTCTGCCCTACTGTTCTATTTAGAAACAGCCTAATGCACATCAGACTATTGTATGTGCATAACACATCTCTAAAGGATTTTACAAACTGTTAAATTCAAATTATAAAGCCATTGAAAAAATGAAAAGCAGTCCTAGGTGGCATAGTAGATAATGCTTTGCAGTGCCACACTATTGATTACTTTATTCTCAATTGATACTAAGAATATCCAAAATGCTAACAAAATGGAGTGGCATTTAATGTTTTGGCCTGGAACTGAGGGCCTGATTCAGAGTTGAGCATATGTCTAATGGCACGGCTAATTGCAATTTTTCACCATGGACATGCCCAAAATACAAAGAGACACAAATGTGTGTAACTCGTATGCAAACACGACCTAGACATGTGCAACACTATGTACAATATGAGACTGCTTATATGCAACTTCCTCCCAATGCATGTCTGAAATGAATGATATGATGTAGCATATTGATTGGCTCCTACCTGATCTCTTGTATAAAAATTAATGATGATGATGATCAGTCTGCACATCCATCTAAAACTGAACACCCTTCTTTCACATTGCAAGCCTCTTACATATTATGGACCGGATTCAGACCCCCGCACGTTTTAAGTATGTGTGGGGGTCTATACGTCCACGAGAGAGGGAAGTCCACGACCCCTGTCACTCCCCTCTCTCATGTGGGCTCTATGGCAGCTTACGCTGCTATAAGCCTGCATTAATACTATCGTGCAGATCAGCGGTCTGTACGACCGCTGATCCACAGCAGTGTGGGAGCCCCCTCTCACACTGTACAATTTGCATGCTTCACCCCGTCCGCTTTAGCAGGCGGAGGGGAAGCACAGGCCATTTCCACTTTGTTCCGTTCGATTGTTTATATGCTAGGGTTACTATAGAAACCCTAGCGTAACATCTGGAGGGCGCAGTGAAGTCAGGCCACTTATGCACCTTGCGCCTGTAAGTGACCTAACGTTATTAGGTCTGAATCTGGTCCTATGTTCATTTCTAAAAACTATGTAACAATTGTTTTACTATTAAGCCTTCTATTGTCAGTTGTTACACTCTTTAAACCTTTATAGAGACATTCTTACACCCTTGATACAGTCCCAGACTGAGAAGGCTCTATCCACTTTGGTTCTGTGAATAATGGCAACCTGGAGGATGCCACCAACCACAGATCCTGAAGTTTTGCTAAGCTGATGGTCCAATGCTGTTTCCTAGAACAGAGCATGTGTGACATACAACTAGAGCATGCACCAAGCTCCCTCTGCTGTCTCTGAATGGATTTCATTGTTAACATCATCTATTACTATCTTCCCTGTAGAGAAATTTACAGTATACTATTTATTATTTTTTAACAGGATTTTATATAGCGCCATCATATTATGTAGCACAGAATTTTAAAACATATTTGCTCAGCCAGTATGTTTATATGAGGCAAATTTGTGAATCTGTCCAGTATGCAGTTAATTTGATAAAGTTCAGTCAATGTATTTCCTCACTAATACAAGTGTTTCCACTCCACTCCAAGTGCAAGATTGGAAGAAAAGAATCTGTTGCATCCCTGTGTTTACTTATTTCAGGCATATATAGCCCTCCAGAAAATAAAGATGAGGTGGGGAGAAAAGTGCAAAGGACTATTAGCTGTTTCAGCTGATTTCAGTTGACCTTATCATATCATAAAATTTTATATATCTGCTGCATGCTTGTCACCCCAAAAAGCTAGATGTAGCTTATTTTTTAACCAATTCAATTTTTAATTAACCCAGATCACAAATGAAAAAACATTTTGCCTTATGTCTGTTGTTTTACAGTATTTTCTTAAAACTTGAAAACACAGAAAAAAATCTTCTCTGAGAAATTTTTAAAAGCAATTTATAACACATTCTTTTAACCAAACTTAAAAATATTTTACAACAGATCTCACTCATTTGCATCCTTCAGAAGATTTGTTCCTAACGTTTCAAATAAAGTATGGACTAACCTTGTTCCTGGGTGTCTAAAATCCCAGAAATAAATGAAGGATATATCACTCCTGACTGTGCTAAATCCCTTGCACCTTCTTGGTGGTGGTATTACAGAAATATATGATAAAAGTATGTATGATAAAAGTTTAAGTAATTACACATTTATTATGTACTTCAAGGTCATGCTAGAACTGGATCAGTTGGAGGATTGACAATAGATATTATGGCTAAAGGCTAATTTACAATTAGGTGAAACATGTGGAACATAATCAATCACTTTTCACTGTACTGGTGAATGAAGTCTTGGATTGCTAATGAAAGTCAGGAAGATACATATTACAACAGTAGATCAAATAGTTTACTTTTTAAGTAGTGAAACACAAGAACAAGGTTTAGAATGCCTGAGTCTTTACTCCAATATGGTATGGTAATTCAACTGCTAAGAAAACAAAATGTAATAATAAATGAAGAAAAAGCTAAACTTTTAAACAGAATTCAAACATTTAAATGTCGGCAATAATGTTATTTCAAATTGACCTTTTTGGGAAATATATTTGGGCTTAATTGAACTAACTAAGCAAATTTAACTGCAACTAATTACTGTAATGTTTGTTACTTGTTATTAACTGTGATTTAAATGTCATATTTGTATCTGGAAATGTTTTTTTATTTTTTTTTATTTAATCTTAGCTTGTGAAAACTATGGAAAATTCCATAATAATATGTTTTTACCTGGCTCAATTAAAAAGTACATGGCGAATAGTTTGAACAATTTACATAAATGTCATTACTAGTATAATTTGTTGTAAAAGCAATAACAAGATTTTGTTTAAGACAGATTACAGTTTGTTGCTCAGAAAGTGTCAGGAGATTAAAGGATTTACGTTCATAGCACCTGTGACCTTTTATGCATTATGATTACAGATTGATTTGTCACTCTGCTTCCTTAAGGCTAGTTTTCCAAGATAGGTCTATGCACAGTAAGTGAAAGGTCACCCTCTGCTGAGTATTAAGCAGACACACTCCGCTTAAGCTCTTTTCACTATTGTCAGACCTTGCTGATAAGTTCAACTTCAATCAGCTGAGCCTTAGCACATCATAATGTCATTATTTAGCCATGTGATTCCTAAGGGAAATATGATTTCCGTGCCAAATACCATGACTGACTGGCCCATGGGAAGTGTGCACACACATTGGCTTTTCCTTTCATCTTTAATTTAGCTAATATTAAAATCTCAACCATAAGCTTATGATCCCATATGATTCAAGTAAGCAACAATTATTTTTGTTTTTGAAAATGGGATTTATCCTTGATGGCAAAACTCATTGTTTGTTATGACAGAAGAGGTCAGATAACAAGCTAAAGTACAGTTTTTGCACATGTTTCTTTATGTAATTTAATATTGTAACGGGGCAAGCACTCCCCGCTACGACAAAGGCTGTAATGACCTAGGTCAGGATCCGGCCCATTATTTCTACCAATTATATGTATTTGTACTTCAGTTGTTGCTAATCAATGTATTTCCAATAATAAAACTTGAAATTATTTACGCATAGTCAGCACTCTTATTAACATTTCTATTAACTATCATGTTTTAAATCTTTATATCTGAATTGCTGTACGAGTATTTCAATCAATTGTGTTTTATTTGGATTGCAAACAACATGTTTTATACTCATAATTTTTTTATTACTTATTTAATTCAGACTGGTTATACCTGTCTTAGCACTGGCTAGCCTATTCATATTGTTTTATATACTTTTTTACTCTACAATAAGATGATTTGAAAGCGTCACAATATAAGTGCTTTTTATGTTGTATGAAATGTTATTTTTAAGTTTGAGGTTCTATGTTAAAGATCATTGAAATTCAAGCATCTACAGTTAGATGACTGCAAATCTATTAATTTTTGTTGTTTTTAAAAATTTCCTGGACCAAAATTTACATAAGTCACAGTTAACAGGTTATACTTTATCAATATTTATTTATTTAATTGCTATCCTTTCATAAGTGTATGCACTATTATACATATAAGTCTTTTTAATAAGCCCTACTACAAGCAAGAAAGAGAAACCTCTAACAGCATGCTTCTCAACAGTGACCCCTTAAATAATGAGCAAGTGCTAGTAATTAACACATTAATTTGTTCCTGTGTTAGAAAAAGAGTCAGATTAGTTTGGCTAGAGAAGTAACATACAAGCTGGGATAATTACAAAGAGCAATTCCAATGGTTTATTTATGAATCCGTATACTTACAATGTTTATTTGAGCTTGTCGATTTGAATTTCTTGTCCAAATTGTTGTTTCAACAATTGCTGGAGGTGTATTGAGTTTCTGTTTAGTGATGCTGCATCAGCGTTGTCTTTTTTGTTCAACCTTAAACACACTCTTGATTTGTCTTTATATGTAAACTATGTGGGAATAAGAGTAAGAGGAGGACTGCCACAACAGCCTTCTTTAACATAAACAGTCCTTTTATCATTGGAGGCAATCAAGTATCTTAATTCAATAACCGTTTTATGAAAATAAGGAGAACATAGTGGTACAAATAGATCTTTAAAAAAAGTATATATTGGTAAAATGTTTAAGAGTAAATAGAGTAAATAGGTATAAATATAGAAAAGAAAATGACAGAGTTAAAAAGAACTTATTTTAAAATTTTTATTTTTATATTTCCTAAATTCTAGATACCATAAAATCTTAAAAATACTAAAAAAATACTTTTGATTTATTTTGTATTTCAAAATGTGATCATTTCATTAAAAAAACAAAATTATATGCGATCAAAATTAAAATATTGTTCCTGTTAAAAAAGAAACACACTGCCATATGTACCAGAGAATGCATAGCAATATCTTGAGTGGGATACGCAGGGTCAGTGCAAGACTGGGTAATAACAGACAGACTTGGTGGGTAAAAGGGCCCTGCTCACAAGCTTACACTCTATAGGACAGTGGGTTTGATACATAAGGGCAAGTGTATATATCACACAATGGACCAGCCAGCTTGTATGGTAAAAGTGGGCAGTGCTCTGTATGATCCAGCCACACAGCAGTGTTAGTAACAGAGATGAAGGAATATTGGAATAGAAAGAGAGAGTGTGTGGGTTTGTGTTAATAAGTTAAGAGAAAGGCAAACTGTAAAGCAAAGTGGTTGTTAATATGGTAAAAAAAAAAAAAAAAAAAGCACAAAAAGGTTGTCTTATTGGGTGAGGAAGGTTATTCCAGAGAGTGGGTGCAGCCCAGGAGAAGTCCTGTAACCTGAAATCATAGCATTTATGAATTGTACATGACAGTTCTAAATCTTGTGATGATCCAAGAAAATGAGCTGGGATATATCTTGAGACAAATGAAGATATTTATGAAGGTGCAGTTTTGTTTATGGCTTTATAGGTTAGCAAGAGGATTTTGTATTTGATGCTGTAGTATACAGGCAGCCAATGTAGAGACTGACAGAGTGGACTAGCTAAAGATGAACATTTTGCAAGGCAAATCAGTCTTGCTGCTGCATGCAATATAGACTGTAGAGGGGTAACTTTATCTTGTGGGGGTCCAAAAAGAAGAGTATTGAAGTAATAAATGCGGGAGATGTTTAGTGCATGAATGAGAGTTTTAGCAGTGTCTTGTGAGAGATATTTTTGTATTCTGGAAGTGTTTTTTAGGTGTCTATAACAGGATTTAGAAACAGATTTATGAGAACCAAGGGCCCCATAGGGCCGCAGGGAATTAAACAGCAGGCAGGTGTCATGGGCAGGCAGGCAGGGGACAAAAGGGTTAAGTGGGCTAAGCTGGGTAGGCTGGGATAGGATATTGGGTGGGGGGTGGAGTTGGGCTTTGGGTTGGGGGGAGGGATTATATAAATAGTTTTAGCTTAGGGGAGTGGGGTCACTTGCTGCAGGATTTTCACCCTCCCTCCCTCCCTTAGAGTATGATATGTGGTATAAGTAAATGTTTTTCTTTTCAGCCGGAACATGGTGGGGCGGTTGCGGTGGAGGTCTCAGCAAAAATAAGGTGGCGCTGGGTGTGTTGTTGTGGTTTGTGCGAGGAAGGAAGTCTGATCTGATAGCAACACAGCCAGTGGATGGGGGGTATCAGATTGGAAATGGTCGAGCCCCTTTTAGTGTCCTGCTGGAGGATCAGACAAAGGGGAGTAGCACCGAGGTCAAGGTGGTTGACCTCTTTAAAGGTGGAATTTTGCTGGACCCCACCGCTTCTAGTGCCACCTAACTGCCTTTATAATGACTCGCTTTGAGTCAATTTCCCGTTAGGTGAATCCTCCAATCTAATTAACCAATTTAAATAAATGACCATGTTCCCTGGTTTAAACCCAAGCTATCGGTGTCCGTCTCTTTATTTGTATGAGTGGTTTGTCTGATGCATGCATGCCCGGGCACTATGCCGTTTGCTGTTTATGTGGGGTATAAAGGACAATTCAAAGTCAAGTGTAACACCTAAGCAGCGAGCTTGAAGCATAAGGAATATTTTAGTGATTAGTGTCAACAGGGATAGAGAAACAGAGTGGGGAGCTTTTGTTGGAAGGCGTAAATATTTTTAGCTCTGTTTTTGAAAGATTAGGTTTGAGATGGTGGGAGAACATCCAGGATGAAATGGCAGAAAGACATTTAGTTACGCAGGCCAGCACGGTTGGTTATAGCGATGGATAGGCAGATTTGTGTATCATCTTCATAGAGATGTCCAAAGGAAGAAATATACAATGCAGTCAGTGTCCTAGTCTCTGCTATACAATTCCCACAGTAAGCTCTGCTGTACTAGCCAGTAATAATGGAGTCAGACAGAGTAATTCCACCCAGGATATAGAATACAGGTGAAACGGTCAGCCTGGGCCCGATAATTTAAGGTGGCCATACAATACAGTACATTTTTGTCTGATTGCCAGATGATGATCAAACCATTAATTGCTCTAGTGTATGGCCTGCTTTAGAATCATTCTTTAGACTCACATCATTGTTTGGAATGGTTGTGCAGTAAACCTGCACACTTGATCTAAAAGTTGTGGCTTGTGATTGAGTGATATGAGTAATAAAAAATGGGGGTGGGGTACTGTAAAAGCGCTAATTACCAGCTGCAGAATACTAAACCATAAAAGAGGGTCCAAACAACCTCTTAGAAATACATATACAAGACAAATATTGGTTAATAGTACAACCGCGCTAGATAGTGACACAAAATTAATACCTAAAAGTTCTATAACCTAAGCGGCATGCAGGGAGAGGTTAAATTCATGTGTATGGCAAAGAAGTAATCACTGTTGAAGGGATCTCCTCTCATCCATATAGATCCATAAACATGAATGGGGAAAAAAAAAGGTGAAATCAATAAGCAGTTCAGATGAAAGACTCGTCACAAATCTAAAATCAAACCATGTTTACTGAAAAATGTAAATAAAAACGGTGACACATAATACATAATAAATAAATAGGGCAAACTGGGGTTAACAACAATCCCCTACCGCAGTAGCACAAAAGTCCCAAGGAGCTGCGCATATTGGACGTCCTAGCAGTGATGAAAAGTCCTTAGGAATCAGTGGCACGTCGGCTGGGGAGAGAGACACGACAGCTGCTATGTGGTCCGGATCCTAAACGCGTTTCGGGCGTCGCCCTTTCTCAATAGTGATCCCTATACCCTATACTTGAGTGATATGAGTGATAGTGATATGTGAACCCTGCTATTCAAACCTTCACTATGCTGACTATCCATGGGTCTTGTGTTTGTGTAATAGGGGAATCCAAGCTATGCTGGAGCCCTCTGGGTAATTCAGGATTTGAGGAAAGCATGCTACTTAATTTGAACAGTTATTTATTTCTATATGTATTAATACACAATGCTATGAGTATGGTAAAGATTTACCTCAGTAAAACTTCATGTTCCTGTTGTGGTTTGTTATTTAAGAGGTCAATGCCACGTAGAGTACAAGTCCAATGTAAAGAGACCTACATGAACAGCATGAAGTCTTACTTAAAAGTTAGCTCACAGATTGTGTGACTCGGATCATTGGGCTTTATAAAATTGGATGTATAATGATATATTTTTGTTCACCCCAAATGTTAAATTTCCCTTACTTGTTACCATTTACTATATAATAATATATTGTACTGTATATTGCACTCTGATAACAGTAAATTAATTATTTTCTTAATTCAGCAATTAAATCTGTTACTTCATAAATGGGATTCTATGCTATTCTATAAGTGCCCCATGGAATCCACCACCAGCTTGTTATCACAATTCTGTATCTCCATAGGGTAGCAAAATCTATGTGCTTGTTAAAATGTTCATCTTAATTATTGTGCAGATGAACGGTAGGCTGATGGTCCTGTTTACAGTCCCTGGCGTCATTGAAGAGGCAATATCTGTCCTTTTAAATTATCTTGGCAGATTCCCCCACTGGCTGCAAAGGCTGCCGTAGGCATTTCAGATCACGGCCTGACCTAGTTACAGCTCAAGAGCCAGGAAAGGAAACTCCAAAGGGCTGAGAGATTATGGAAGAGAGAGACCAACTATGAAAGGCCTTAAAGAAAATTCAATTTAACTCCTTAAATGACAGTTCAACTTTATTTTACACCATACACAATGTTTTATTTTGCTGCAATCTGTATTGTCACATTAAATTTTCTGATCCTTCATCACACATTGACAATAGACACACTTCAAGATCATAATTATAATCAGGGGACAAGTAGAGGTTTGGATTCAGAGAAATCAATCAAAACCAACTGGGTTGTGAACCGGGGCATATTGAGTTCACTATCAGTGCATCAGTATTGTGTTGTGAACTAAACCTCCTATGAAGTTGTTATATGTAATGAATTACTGTGTACTTGTTACTAATTGCTCTGAAGTGTGACTACTGCAAGTTTTTAATTGGAGCAATTGTCTTAACACAGAGTAAACTCAATGGAACTGAGTTTGGTGACTCAGTCAACAGAGGTCGCTTGATCCATTGGTAGGTGAGCTCACCTTAGTACATCTATATTGTCACTAAATAAGCTATATTTATTGTTTGCCATCTGACATTTTCTTCTTGATTGTATTCTTTAAAGGGTGTTTTTTTTAACAATATATTGTGGCATCGTCTGAATTGGGCAAGAATTGCAGGATAACAGTTTTTTCCTTTCTATCTCATCTATCTCATTGTGCATTCAACTGGTGTGGTGGCTGCTACAACCAAGGTCAATTAACATTATTCTTATTGTGAATTATGGATCAATTTATAGAATAAAAGCATCTGGCTGACTGTAGATGCTTGCCAAAGCTGTAAGTAAAGAGGTTATGTAGGAAGAAAGTGTCACAAACGACACTTGAAGGGCAGACAATGTCAAAGACAAGATTTCTATCTTAATTTAAGTAGTAGGGGACAGGTTACTGATCAATGTGGTGGTTTTGTGTACAAAAGGAGAATGTATAATGCCCCATATACTACCTGCTGTACCAAGAAATATCTCGGATCATAGCCACATTTTAAATAGATTTTTTAACATAATGTAGTCAAGTTTGCTATGGATACTTATAACGCAAGCATATCCAATAGAACGTGCTATGTCATTTAAAATTGTGATGGGGTGGTTTAGAGTTCCTTTACAAGCCCGTCCCATATCAAAGCATGATTCAGTGCTCAGCAAAGCTGAGAAACAGAGCATTGGCTGGCATTGGTTTTATGGTTTATGAAAATATTATACAATCTGACACTTACATAGTGAAGATGGTGGTAAGGTAGGTAAATGTGTGACCAAAAACCAAATTAAGAACTGCCCTGTTACTCTAGCAAAAGCAAAGGAATTGCATAAAAAGAAAAGCACAAGAGACCCACTATTCAAAATATAGTGTTAAAAATTGGGTGGCGTCCTCATTGGGGTACCATTATCTATGGCTGAAGTGTCACTCATTGCATGCAAGGTATGAATATGCCCCTAAATTACTGTAAAATTATTCTAATTATATAAATTAGAAATCAAAAAATAAATCTAAAAATAAAAATAGCTCAAATTTCCATAATTTTACCTGTTTTGTCAATTTATTTATGCCCAATTACAGTAACATCTACATTGTTAAGAACATCCAAAATGATACAGATTGTACCATACATAATTATATTGCTTATTGAGGTGCAGAAAATAAAGTCTCAAACCCAACATGGTGTTTTGTATAAGAACGTATATGATTGGTAGGGTGCTAAATTAGTGAAAAGGAATAAGGGATTGATCCAGATTTAAAAGCAAATTCCATATGTAGCCTCCACAATGAGCCAAACACAGCCCTTACTGTAGGATTGAAATGCCTAAACACACCCACATGCATATGCATACATATGCAGACAGAGGCTGAATTCCACACATAAACAGCATCATTTGTGACACTTTCTTTTACTTGCAGCTTTGGCAAGCTTCTACAGTCTGCCAGAAGCTTTTATTCTATAATTCATCCATAATTCACAATAAGAATAATGCTAATTGACCGCCACCACACCAGTTGAATGCACAATGAGATAGATGAGATAGAAAAGGGACTGTTACATACAGGCAGCTGCATTTCGTTGCGAAAGTATAGGTACTGCACATGCGCATAACCTATTTAAAGCTGAGTTACGTATGTTGCGTATGCATTGGATGTCCATTGGATTGCATGTCCTATGTTCAGTCCTGGTGATGGGTGGAACAGCTGTGACGGGTCCCAAAGTTTAGAGGGGCCTTTGCAACCCACTGCTACAGACACAACTGGGGATGTGAGCCCCCAAATACATGAGTGTGCCAGGCCCCAGGGTTTCTCTTCGCCTGTCTATGTTATTATGTATGGGGAATAGAAAGGATTAAGAACCGTATTCATGCTTAAGAAGCAGTTGCTTATGCATGCGTGGTAGACCATTTAGGTATGTAGATTGAGCACATGAAGTATTTAATGACCGCATGTACTTTAGGAAATACAAAAAGACCTGCCACAGCAGCCTCTGAGCTGATTTAAGAAGAGTGGGAGGGGGAGGTAAGTTAAGGAGGTGGTGAGGATGAGGTTTGCGCTTAGGAAGGAGATTAGGAAGTTAGGGAAGCCCTAAGGCACTCTTAAGTGTCCTAGGTTCTTAAAAAAAAGGGAAAGGTAACGGGGGAGGGAGCTTTAAGATAGGTGCGGATTCATGCTTATATACAGTATACATTCTTATCCGCACTTTCTTAAAGCTTTCCTAAGTGTGAATACAGTCCTAAAAGAGGAAAAACAAGAAAAGGTAGCAAGATACTGGCAAAAACATAAACATATTTTTAGCTACTGTGTATTGTTCTTCTTCTACTACTACTACTTATTATTATTTATGATAGATGACATTGGGTAGAAGGGTGAAAAGATTAGAAACTTATTTTTCCAGTTCTATGAGAATTTGCTAGATCTACAATTTAAGAAAGTCAATATCCATTCCATTTATATATTTTTATGTGTATTAGATGTGAATTCAGTTTTCACGTCTATCATTTACTTTGAGTGCCGGTCGTTTGGTATATATATATATATATATATATATATATATATATATATATACACACACATATTTGCCCTTTAAAATTAATTGTGCATATATTCTCCACAAAGTCTCTTCCAGAGTAATAGGAGTTTATGTCATGTGTCTGTTTCTTTGTAGTTTGGTGGCAATCATGTAACGTCTGTAGTACATTTTATTGTAGTAATTCATTTGAACTGTCTAACCACCTGTTTCTTGTATCTCTGTATATGTGATAGGTCTGTGGAAAGTCAAAGTTCTAAAAGAGATCAATGAGATATAGGAGGAATATGGAGTTATCATACATGGTGCATTTGTCACAAATTTGGGATATTTTTTTTAGGGTGGGCAATAATTACTACAGGAGAATAGGGGAACTTCAGTTAGTAGGGTCTGGATCATCCCTGTTAAGTCACACTTACAGAGCTAGTCTTTGGCATACTTTTGAACCGGTTGCAGTCCCTGCTGCGATGGGCTACTTTTAGAAATAGATACTTTCGGCTATTTTTATTTTGATTAGGAAGCCTTTTTAGAATTTTTTTTATGAATGGATGAGTATGCCGATCGGCATACTCGCCCATTCATTTTCACAGGACCTGCTGCAGACCCGCAGGACCTGCTGCTGACTGCTCCAGAGAGGTGAGTAACCTCTCTAAGGACTTTAAATGTTGGGGGAAGGGTTAGGGTTAGGCTTTTAGGAAGGGAGGGTTAGGGCCATAGAAGGGGGGGTTAGGGTCAGGCTGCATGGAGGGGGGTCTTAGGGTTAGGCTATAGAGAAGGGAGTATGCTAATTAGAAAGGAGGGTTAGGGTCTGGCTTTGGGGAAGGGAGGGTTAGGGTCAGGCTGTGGGGAAGGGAGGGTTAGGGTTAGGGTAATGGAAGGGGAGAGTTAGTGTTAGAATTAGGGAAAGGGTTGGGGTTAGTTTTTAGGCTTACCTTATCGAGGCATAAGCAATCGATACCCCAGCCAGTCTGAAACTGGCTGGGAGAGAACAGCCCTATCAAAATAGGGCCATTCTTAGAGGGGACTTACACCCCTTTTGAACATGGCCAAGAGGGATATACAGCCCTGCCCTAGGGTTTTGTTCACTTTCAAATTTTTGTTAACAGTAGATATTCTTTGTTCAGATGTCTCCACACACACCTAGAGCAAGCATCACCTGCCAAGGGTCATTTGGATATTTATAAAATCAATGATGAGTCTGCTATATTTGGTCAATAATGTAATTAACTCACTGGAACAGCTTCTCTTTGGGAGGGACATGATGTTAAATTTCCCCCTTTTCTCTCCTCTCTCTCTCTCTCTCTCTTTTTTTCAACTCTTTGGTTCCTGTTGAGGCAGTGAGCTGCAGTACCACTGACCACAGATATAGGACGTCCGATGCTTTTTTGGTCTTGGTTTTTATATTTTTTATGGATTTTTTTTTAACTGTTTTTGCTTTTTGGTGGTTTTTTTACTGTTTGCTTTTTTTTTCTTTATGTAATATTCTCTGTCGCCCCTTTTCTTCCTTTTCTTCTCCTCTGGTTTCACCAGATTCAGTGATCTGCACAGCAGGCAGTCCAAATTGGGAATGGCGCCAAGAGACAGGACACACTCTGCGGAGCTCAGCCAGAATAGCAGAGCTGATTCAGTCAGCGGCGACTGTCCATGACAATGGGATGTTTTGTCTCAGCAATGGGACAGCCTGTAACAATTCAGCATGGGGCACCACTAGAGTCGGGCAGCTGTAGAAGCCACACCAGCAAGCACCAGCTACATCTACACCACACCATGTAGCTAGTACACCCCCCCCCAGATTTAATCAATTGTGATTTCCGCTTGTACCTCCCCACCCCTGACCTAGAGCATGCAGTTGAAAGGAGAATCTCTTATCATTGCAAAAGTAGCAGCTGTTCATTAAGGTTATAATTTGAAGCAATTGTGAAAAGTGTCAAAAGGGATCTTGAGCCACTTGGGAAATGTCTCTGTTGATGTTCACTAAACAATGAAGCTTGAAGATGCAATAAGACGTAGGTTTAGGCAAATTTAAGTTAAAGATAAAATGATAACATTGTCATACACAGATAAATTGCTGTTATGCTATGTAAAAGCATGCTGTCTAGATGAATTATAGAATTAAAATTTTATAGATGTACTTGACTGTAAACTGCTGTAATACCTGGGGTGAGAATATTTCTTAAGCAAAGCAACTAATAGGCTGATCACCGTTACTTGCATTGAACTAGATAATCCAATAAAATCTCAGGAGCTGAAGGTAATTCTCCCTTTAGGACAAGAATAAGCAACCTTTAGCACTCCTGGTGTTGAGTAGCTACAACTCCCAGTATGCTCCAACAGCATAAACGTATCTGGCAAAGCACTTAGAACTTGTAGTTTCACAACAGCTGGAGATTTGATGGTAGATTACACATAAGAAATACTTATATAGCAACAACTTGACAAGCAACAAAGAGATATCTTGCTGTCCCTCTATTTGAAAAAGTAGAGATTTCACAAACTGACAGTACTTAAGTACTCGTCTAAAAGATTTTTTCCTTTCTGATGCCTAGTTGGAACTATAGTGATGATTCAGACAGTTCTATTCTTCTGTGGTGGAGAGATAAGGGGGCTGACTCAGAGTTGCACTTCCACCTTTTAGGTGCAAGTGTGGACCTGAGCAATACCATGCTAAATTGCAAGGAGAGGCTGAATTAAATTGTAAAACCAGAATTAAAATTAGGAGGTGAAGATTCTTAGCTCACCTCTGTTTTATAGAATAAACATAAAGCTATACTGTATTTTAGTTTTATGTGTAAAAGTAATGTAATTTCCCTGCATGTAAATTTTTTTAAATGAATTAACACCCGTTACTTTAAACAATGGTTTAGCCAAGTTGTACACCTGCACCTAAAATAAGGTTTAAGTGCATCTCTGAATCAGTCCCATTGTCGGTTTTCTGAATAGTCTGCTCCAGCCTGTTTCTGTTATTTCTTTGCTATTGTTTTTACTGTTGTCTTGTCTGATCTTGTTCTATTTGGTCTTTTAGTTAATTGCCCCATTTTCCACAGGGCCTTTGTTTGTTCATTGTCCTGCCTCAGTCTTGTCTGTCTGCTGTTGTGTAAGTCTATCTGCTTCCTGGTATTATGTTCTTATTCCCTTGTCTTTATATAGCTGTCTGAACCCTGTTATCTTGTTTCTGTATACCCATCTGAACCCTGTTATCTTGTTCCTGTATACCCACATGCATCCTGTTACCTTGTTCCTGTATACCCGCCTGGACCCTGTTACCTTGTATCTGTATACCCACCTGGACCCTGTCACCTTGTGTCTTTATACCTGCCTGTTTCCCATTACCTTGTATTTGTACACCTGCCTAAAAATTCTTTGTCTCACTGTCAATCCTGTTATTTACCCTATCCAGTTAGTCAGCCCTTGTCCTTGTTTACATGCTCAGTCCCTGTCCAGTTGCAATGTCCTACTAAACAATCATTTAGTAGGCTTAAAGGATGGTTCAGCATGTCAGCTACAGTGGCACTTTACAAGTATTAAGCTGTGAACTAGTAAAGGACTCTGACAGTATTAACATAATTGCAGTCATGTATCCATATGGACATTGGTGCTAAACACACACATATATTGACTCTAAAACACTATGCAGTTAAGATAATTTCTTAGAAATGTTCTCTCTACACAAATGTCAAAAGCTAACTTCTGTATTTAATGCTCATTGTAATATTTAGATAAATGATGGTAAATCATATTCTCTGCATACAGAGGTGTTGGAATGGTAGGCTGCATTGTTGGCAGAGTAGCATCTGCAGTACATTTTACTACTGGGTGGCCAGGAGACCGGTGGATGATGCTGCTCTTGTAATTATGTTCATGTGCAACCTATCACATACTGTAGTTGCCAACTCTCCTTGATAATCAGGATGACTCCCTGAAGGGTGGCTGATCCCCCTGACTCCCTGAAATGTTTAGAAATCTCTCCGATGCTTATTCAGTTCCAGAAGTACTCGCGGTATGATGATAACATTTAGAAATTGTTTCCTATTTCCCTAATCAAAGACTGACAGTTACCTAAGACAACATGACTTCAGAAAAATAGACAGAAATGAAAAATACACTTTGGTCTCTTGTTAATCAGCTACTGTAACTTTCTTTTAGCTGTTTGATCAAGATGAAAAGTTAGCTCCTATTCACAGTGGTCACAGAAATGCAGAAAGCATTTATTCACTAACAATTTACCAATTTAAAAATCAATAAAAAGTGATGCTGCCATATTTATTGAGATAGTTTTCTTGGCCGTGCTACACACACCCATGGATGGAAGACATACCCTTTTGGTGGTATTGGACACACCCCTTTCTGCAGCACTTTTATGGTGCTATCACAAGCTCCATGATATTCTTTTGCAAAAGTGACATATTATCCAGGTAGATTCCACATGGAAAACTTTTAGTATCAGCTGGAAGTAGAAGAAATAACATGCTCTTGCTAATACGTTGGTCATATGGCAGGTGTCATAAGCAGGGGGCACTCCTTAATGCAGGGACGGAACTACCATTGGTGCAACAGGTGCAACGGCACCAGCTCCCATGCCGATACAAGGGCCCACAGCTATTATTGCCGCACTGTCAAAGCTCCCCACCGGGTTACCTGGGATATCATCAGGGCCAAAGCTAAGAAACTTCACCTCCTAATTTTAATTCTGGTTTTACAATTTAAATCTGCCTCCCCTTGTAATTCAACATGGTATTGCTCAGGTCTACACTACACAGACATTAACCCCTACAATTCTTTAATAAAGTGTTACATGGGTAAAAATATGTAAACCTAACTAACATTACCCCCTATGTGTATGCACTTACCTTAGGTGGTCATCTCTCCTAAAGTAAGTGGTATACATAAAGTGTTACATGTGTATAACATTAATCAAAAATTTTTTTAACTCACCATTAGATGTCCGCATCCTGGGAGCCTTCTAATTTTCTTGAAATGCTGAATTCTGTTCTTTTCTTCAAGCTTGAAAAATCTTCTGGGCTGGAGATGCAGCAGAAAGCTTTTATTCTTGATCCTGGCGTCTTTAATATAACTTCCCGGCAGTAGGGGGCGCTGATTAACTTCAGAAGGTGACGTCAGGAACAGCTCGTACAGCTCACCTTTGCTGATCCTTGTAATTCAATGAGTACAGCATGGCTACACATTGCAGCCATGCAGCACTTTGGATTTTTTTCACGCATGTGATTTGTTGCGATTATTTAAAGGGCTAATCGCGGTGATTTTTTTAATGAAAATCACCGCGGCACATCGCATGTGTTTGAAAAAAATCGCGTTTTAGTGAATTTGGAACAAAAAAAATAAATCGCGGGAAAATCGCCGCGATGCCCCGTGATTCAAAATCATAAAAAAAAAATCGAGTTTAGTGAATCTGGCACCTAATCAGCCCCAATATCACTAGCAAGGAAGAGTTCTCCCTATTGGTTATTTATTCACTAAATAGCCAATCACAGCTGGAGAGCCTCCTAGCTCTGATTGGTCTGAGTCCTAGCTATTAGTCACCTGCTGAGCTCCATTAATTATGCTAGCACCTGGAGCAGAAGGTATGGCTGTGCTGTTTACACAGCAAACAGGCTGCTTAGCAACAAGCATGAGTGCTGTCTGAGAGAGCAGCATCCTGGCTGCCTAACAACAACCAGGGTTGATAGACCTGCCAGGAGAGAGAGAGTTTGTGCTGCTGTGAATATCACAACAGCAAGTAACACAGTTTAGTATACATTATTAATATTATTAAATAATGTGTAATCACTTTTAATTCCTTAAAATGGGTAAGACCAAGTTTTTTGTACTTCTGTGGGATTCAATGAAAATGCACCCATTTTGTACTGCACATACACATACATTCATGATGCCTGATTGGTACAATTTATAACCAATCCAGACTTTAGAGGAATTACTTTTTCGACCAAGGGGCTGGATTAAGTTTGTAGGTGGGAATAATGATCAAGGCATGTTTACTGCCATGAATTCCACTAACACAAACATAGTGCTTCCACTGCTTAAAGATCCTCCAAATTACATTAATAATTGAAATCTGAATGTAGCCCTTAACACAAAACATTATATAAGCATGTCTTTAATTGCCTAATTAGAGATGCTCACAAAGCTTTATTCCAATTATAAGTTAATGGTTACAATTCAGAATTGTTATTTTACATTTCTAAATCACATTTCTCTTTACAAAATAGAAGAGAAAAAAGTGATAACATTTTATGTGCTGAAATTTGTTTCCATTGTATTATAAAACATTGATCTCTATTTTGTTAGCATTACAGTCATTTAATGTCAGATATCTTTCTTCTATATATCTGGTTCTGTTGATTTTAATAGGATTTCCATTTCAATTTTGTATCGTCTCCTGGTATGAGGCTCTCTGTAATACAAGGATTACACTAAAAAAACAACTGACACATATTGTAATAATAAAGTTTATTTTAAATTATATTCTCCCAAATACATTTATAACCACGCTGATCGATATCCAGACAAACACCTTCATTTAATTACACTAAGGGATTGAATTAGAAAATTCCTAGCAAGTCATTCTCACAGATTAGTATTAAATCATGGTTTGTAAGCACAATTTGGGATATCTGTAAAGTGAAGAACAAGGAAGATAAGTACAATTTGGTGGATGCTCACAGGCCCATATTTCCATTAAGAGGTATTAATGACTACAACCATTTAATAAGAGTTTAGGAAATTTGCCTGTCCACGGATGAGATCCAGACTTATGCAAAAGGTGTGTGCACACCCCATTCCCAATATATATAATGGGTTCCATACTGGGAGCATTTCTAATGAGCCATGAGGCAGGATGCGGAAAAGCTGTTAGATATTACAGTAAGGGCATAGTTAGGGTCCTCTGTGCTATTAAGACTTCTGCATTTTCCTCTTCCTTCCTTCCTCTTTCCTCTTTTTATGTAAGGACGTTTTAAGGGAGGTGTCAGTGAATGTCCATTTGAGTAGTGGGTGTGTAGTGCCCATCCCTTGCTCTCATGCAAAGCCTTGATTTGGCATCAGGTCCTCACTGCTGCTGTGCTCAGATCTCTGAGAGCAGCAGCACTGTAAGTCTGAATCCACACCAATATTACTACTATATGATTGCACATTTAGATACATAACTGTGAATTTAAATGTGTAGGAATTTAAAGGAAAAATAAATAAATAAAGCCTGAATTAATGCAAAACAGATTTATGGCCAGATTTACTAAGCTACGGGAATGGAAAAGTGAAGATGTTGCCCATAGTAACCAGATTCTTGCTGACATTTTCTAGTATGTAACAGCAAAGTGAGACGTACAATCCGATTAGTTACTATGGGCAACATCTCCACTTTTCTATTCCCGTAGCTTAGTAAATCTGGCCCAAGCAAGTGGCTATCGTGCAAACAGTAAAAGGCTAGGGGCTTCATTTACTAAGCTCGATTTGTGTTAAATGGCCATAAATCGCGTGATTTGACCCTCTAAACTCATATCGCGGTAATCACAAAGGGTCAAATCGCGTGATTTATGGGTTTAAAAAAAAACGCCTTGGAAAACATTGCTGGACAGAAATTGTCCAGATATTTGCCATTCAATACATAGTAAAAAAAAAAATTGTTGTATTCACTAAAGGTGATTTGAAGAAATCGCCTTTAGTGCGACATGAAATCACAAAAAAAAAAATTGCAGCCTGAGAAATGCGATTTTAATGTGATCTCATGTCCCTGACCATCAAAAACACATGTCAATATACTTGACGTGTTTTTGTGTGTGAAAAAAGCAAGTGCTGCATGGTTGAAAGCCTTAGCCATGCTGTGCTGATAGAACTACAAGGCTAAGCA
>WWET01004023.1:84020-99183 GCA_011038615.1 Limnodynastes dumerilii | reverse complement strand
ACCTCCCCCTCCCCTTTATCATTTCTGTATCTCCCCTTTATCACCATCGTCCCCTCTCAATTTGCTTTATCATTTTTCTATCCCCTTCCCCATTCATTGTCTCCCCCTCCCCATTCATTTGACCATTTTCATCCCCCCTCCCCTTTCTAATTTTTTTTATACACCAGCATTTTCCCCTGCTAGCCCCCTCCCCATACCTCCCACCACCATTTTCTATATACATATACTTACATGCACTGTTCTCCTGCACTCCGCCGCAGCTCTTCTACCCATGCGTGTGATGTCATGACGTCACACGCATGGAGCTGGGTAATCTGGCCGCAGGAGTCCGGCAGCTGTTAGATCTCTGACAGTCTGCCGGCTCCAGACGCACTGATTCTTAATCAGTGCACCTGGAGCCGGCAGACTGTCAGAGATCTGACAGCTGTCGGACTCCTGCGGCACCACTTGGTCCGTTTGGCGCCTGGAGCTCGAGCTCCAGTTGCTCCGCCCTCCCTACGCCCCTGTTGTCCTGTACTCTTCATACCCATCTCCAGACCAGAATGTTTACACAATCATAAACAGATCCAATTTTGCAGCAGACTTTTGATCTGCATCTGCTGAAACAGATGCCTCACACACTCTACCTATCTGTGTCCGACCCCCTGTCTCTTACACACAAAGGTGCCGCTGAATGATGTCAGAATCTAGAGATGAATAGGACAAAGCAGTCTTGGGAGCTTAAATTGGATGGGTAATTGGTGGTCAGGACTTTTTTAGGCAGGTTTAAAACTCCTTTGAGCCAGCCAGGAGACCAGGGTTGTATATAATATGCAGTTGTGTGAGCATACAATGTCTGACCTAATGGACGGTCAGAGGTACGTTTGGACAGGAATTGGTTAAAGTGTGTACCCAGCTTAAATGTCTGTAGAATAACCAATCTGAACCATTTTCTGTCCCTATATTAGTATGTATTTATTATACTTTTTAGATTCTGCAGGATTTACTAGATTAATCCTAGATCTTCTACCAACTCTATATGTCCACTGACACTCCCTGTTACCTGTAACATCTATAGAACTAGTGGTAAGTTCACTCTATCATCTGTTCATCTACCTACTTCAATCGGCCTTGTTAATATAAATGTGTGTGTAGAAATAACAAACTAAAGTAGAATTAAATTAATTTATAAAAAATTGTTGCAGTTTTGCTCATCTATAAGATATGGTAAAAATAACAAGACATTGGGCCAGATCCTAATATTTATCAATTTTCTGTGTATTAATCTGATTTCAGACACTTTTTTACTCTGCGTATTAGTCGGAATCTTTGCTACCTGATTGGAATGCATTTCAACCCCATCCAGATTTAATTCTTATAGAGGCCTTAAGTTGTGTTTGTAAGTGGGCACAGACTGCATCTTAGTCTGTTTATAGTATTGGGGGACCGGAGAAGTAGGTGAAGTCTAGCATATTTACAAAATGCAGGAGCGGAGTTTTAAACTCCGCTCCTGGCGTCAGACTAACTCCAGGCTGGTATTAGTGGTTCCGGCGATGTCCCCATATACTCCTCTTTTCTTCCCCCTAATAGCTGTTATTAGGGGGAGGAAAAGGAGATGATGTTTGGCGAGACCGCCGGAATACATAAGAATATTGCCCGAGTAAAAAAAAATAAAAGAAATAAAAATGTTTTAATAAGTACAAACAAATCAATAATAAAAAAAAAAAAGTTAATATTAATAAACTCACCTGTCCGGGCAACCCGTTGGGCTGCAGCTGCCCGGTCCCAGCATGAATACACTGCGCATGTCGGGAGTTGAAGTCCCGAATGAGAGTTACTGCGCTTGTGCAGTACTTCATTCATGCATCGCATGAATGAGAAGTACTGCAAAGCCTGGCGGATCATTGTGGGACCTCGTGGGGGGGGGTGAGTATTTGTAAATATTGTGAACGAAGCTGCCAGGCTCTCTGCAATGATCAAAGGGAACAAGGCAAGTAAATAAATAGACCCCTAAGTGTCTAAATTCTGGCTAAATAAATAGGCATGGTTAACTTGTAAATGCACAGACGACTGCATAATGTAGTTCAGCAGATGCGGATGCTTCAGAATCTTTTGCTCTGGAATCAAATTAAAGGAGACTTCTGACCCAAAATGTATTAAAAGCTAAAATGTCCCTACGCTTCAAATATATCCTATAAGAATGATATTACAGGACTAATTCATAGCTTGAGAGTAATGGCAAAACAAGTGCAAGTGTAGACATTAGTGAAAACATTTTGAACTACAAACAAAGGTAAAATTTGAACAATGAAAACAGAATAAGAGCTGAGAAATGATGTTTTCTAGCTCTTCTCTAATTTACACATTAAATATAAAGCTATGCAGTATGTGCATTTCATGTGAAAATGCAAAAAATGTCCTACGTTCAAAACAAATCAAATTAATTTGTGCCCCTAACACTGCAACATGGCTGTGCTTAGGTCTACACTTACACATGTGTTGCCCTTACTCTCAGACTATCAAACTCTGGACTCTCAGGGCTAGATTTACTAAGGGATGCTTTTGGCTGTGATTATAAATCCCCAGCCATCGCCGCAATTTGGGTTCCCAAATCACAGAATTCACTAAGGCGCGCTTTGTGCTGGTGATTTATAATGGACAGTGACGCGTGACAATTTTTGAAGTGTTAGCTACTGATCGCGGCGATTTATCTGAAAAAACTGACGCACACAGTGCTCCTTAGTAAAAAAAAAAAAAAAATTACCTCTATTAACCCTTAGCATGCTGCTGCATAAAGTACTAGAAAGCACAGCATGCTCGTGTGTTTCAGGGCATGCTGTGCCTTTAGTACCATAAGCGGAAGCACGGCAAGTGTTAATGGCATTTCGTCACATACACAATGTTCCCCATTACCATATTAAACATATTTTGCCCCACTTGACATAATACATTATAGTTGCCCTGATAGTTAGAATAAATAAATAAATAATAAGTGCCCCAATAGTCATAATACATTATAAGTGCCCTGATAGTTAGAATATATTATATGTGCCCCAATAGTTAGAATACATAAGTCTTCTTTGTTAGGGACAATATCATACTTGCAGTTCGGAAGTCTTCAGTGTTGCTGGCAGAGATCACTCCTCCGCTCCATCCAGACGCTGCATCTTCTTCTGTGTCCCTCTGGCTGATGACTACTGTCATTACTGGTCTCCTATTTATACCCTCTGATGGGAGTTAGTGTAAAATCCTGTTTTTAACATTTTTAATGTATACATTTTTTTTAACAAATGTGCTTTTATTGCAAAGTGAGTGTCGCTTTACATCAAAGCAACACTCACAGCAGGTGCAATTTAATGGCATTTTTAAGGTGATTTCGCTGTGATGTTACTAAGCGACGCTTAGTAAATCTGGCGATTTATATCTTTTTTCTTTTCAAAATCACCGTTTGGATGATCACTGTATCGAAGGCTGTATTTTTTAATAATTTCGGGCGATTTCCCTTTAGTAAATCACCAAAAATGCAGCATATTTTTTACCAATTCACCCCTTAGTAAATGCGGCCCTTAGACTCCTAGACTAATTACATGTGTAGCTCACAGAGAGATACCATTGATGTAGCTGTAGTGACAGTGGGCCGTATTCAGAGATCTGGTTTTAACGAAAGTCCTGTGCGTATTTTTAGGATCGTATCGATTTTGCATCAATTGCGCATGCGTAGTAGTAGTGATACGCCATCTACGTTGAAGTTAAGGTCGGAAATGGCTAAGGGACGGAATTGTGAATCAGACGGAGAGTAATGCGACCCTAAGGATTTGCATAGAAATGGGCGGGGGGAGGCATTGAGATGAGGGAAAGTGGGCACACTTACAGAGTTAATATACGCTTACAGAGTTAGGGCCGGTAATATACGCAACTAATACACATAAGGCCAGAAGTGAGTGCGGCGAGATAGGGCAAGTCAATGCAGGTGGAAGTTTAGGTCCGGCCAGAGGTTGCGAGGGGAGTGACTGTTTTTTCTGGTGGGAGTAACCTGCTCCAACCTGCCCCTTAGTTGCATATATTTGCGGCCCGATCGCCAATGGATCTCTGAATACGGCCCAGTAAGAGTTTTTGCTTTTATGAAAATGTTTGGTTGCAAACTTTCTATACCATTGAATTGAGACATTGATGCACCATCTGCCTACTAAGCTTGCGTGTGGCCTAGAACAATTGGTGATAAGTGATTAGTGACATTTATGTCTCTTTGATCCATTCAACTTTAAGACTATAAACTTGTGTGAGTGAAGACAGTCAGGGGTCAACAGTCCATGATGTAGTTTCCAGCTTCACTAGAAACTCATTTATGTAACTGTCTTTTAGTTTGGTGGCAGAAAATCATTGCTTAGCCACATGGTTTTCAGCACAGGACAAGAAAAATATGATGCAATCATGGCTATGCCTTAAAGAGTGAAGAAAGTAGGTTTCTTAAATAAAAATAAGAGCTAAGTATAGCATAGAGCTAAGTATGGCATACATATTAGAAATACATTTTAACTCAAATAAGTAACATTCACTTAAAGAATGACTCAGGGGTACATATTACTAGAAAGGTCCAGAAAACCAGAGAACAATTGATCAAGAACATAGATAATTATACACAGGCTGCACTTTAAACCAGGCATGCAATTAGTGTTTTTAGCAGCAGTTAATTATAAGTTGAATACTGAAGACATGACCTATAATAGAAAACTTCCTATAGACAAGACATTCCTCTTGTAGATTATTAAACACATGGCAAGCCAGATGTAATTACCCAATATGAATTCAGTATCAGAGGAATGAGTGTGAACACTCTGGGGTATTTTACCAAGGTTCCATGTAAAATCATTGCCTAGTAAATTACTGCTGGAAAAGTATATACTTATGGTAAAGGAATTAGGCTCACTTGTTATCCTCAAATAATGTTAATAATAAATAGACTGACCTGTTATAATCATGCATCATTGTATGCATTGACAGGCTATTGTTTTCCTGAATATTACACTTAACAGTCTTCAAAACCAGGAAAACTGTAAAACTGTTGCTAAGCATTTCCATTGTTATAACATTTTCTGTCTACAGTAGGTAAGGTCCAGCACCACCAGCACTTGGGGCCAGAACCATAAGTCCGCTCCTTCTACCATTCACACCTATGAAGCTGCAGCTTCTAAGTTGCGCCACTTTTTAAGAATGCCGCCACTGCGCATGCCTAGACATGCTGACTACGCAATCTACATAGCCTTTAGGCACGTATGGCATGTGCAGTCTTTAAAGGGCGCAAGTCATTTTTTAAGTAAGAGGAGGCGTGCCACTTCAGCCTCCATAGGAAGATAGGAAAAGTGGGTGGGGGAAGGCATGTAGATTAGGCAGCCAGACAATGTCCGTGCGGATTTTCCCTACTTAAGAGTTAAAATACGCACAGGAAGATAAGGTAGCCTATGGCACTTGTAAGTGCATTAGGCAACCAAAACAGGGGTGGTACTTGGGAGGGAACGGGACACTTAGGTGCGTTTAAATGCTAAACCACACCTACAAATTTCACAATTAAGTGTGAATCTGGTCCCACATCCTCAGCGCACTCATGATCATAGACCATGGTACACTCCCCTCGCATGTTAGGACTTATGTGCCCTGGACTCTACCTTAAATGTTACGCAACCAGTGCTATGAAAAATGGTCTGGTGCGTTATCAATATCATACGTCCTGTGAGATTAGAATACCTCCCCTGTCTTCCTGAACAGAAGATCCAGACCTTTACCTCATGCATACGGGTGCAGAAAACACCCACATTTCGTAATACGGGATCAGGCCCTAACATTCCATCATTGTATCAGTCAAATGAGGTTTAGAAAGATAATATAATCACTTTACCATATCTTTCACATAATTGCCTAACGTGCTGATTTTCTGGGTAGTTTTTTTTATTTTTTTACTTTAACTTCAAATTTAGATCTGTATTACACATTTCATAAAAACCGTGGGTATATTATGTGTCTGTTTCTACTCTCCATATTACTGTGTCTGTCACCCTGACCTGTCCTTTGCATCTTTGCATTTTATAGTTTTCTCTGATTTTGCCTGGATCCTTTATTTAGTTTGTAGTTGCTGCCTTGTTTTGCCCATGGCCTTACTGGTGAATAACTTAGACAGCATTCTCTGTTCTGTGTCACAGTAGCAAGCACAGTTGCGTTAGTTAAACACCTTAATGCACACTAATGTTTTTAACCTATACACTCTTCTGGAAGCAGAAAATGTTACTGGAACGTATGCATTGTAATTATAACCATGCATCACAAAGAATTGTTTTCCTTTATCTTTTGTTGCATAAAATGTTGTCTACAAAACGGATAAATTCATACGTTCTTATAACCAAAAGGAAGCAAGTTTACTACATTAAAACGACACAAATTGCAATAAAAATAAAGGCCCGTGTTCAGAGTACCGGACATATAACATATACGTATGTACCGAACCGCATTTACGCAGAGTACCGGACTGCATTTACGTAATCTACGGAAAAAGATACGTAGATTACGTTAAACAATTACTACGCATGCGCAGTAGTAAAAATTGCTAAACACCGGACGTATATGTTATACGTCCGGTACTCTGATTACGGGCAAAACATACTACTGATATTAATCAGGATGTCTATGGATGTCTTACAGTTTGACATTCTAATAACCTCCTAATAAAGTTAGATTCTGAAGTAAGTGCTTGAAACTAGTTTCTCCTTTATTTGAAGGCAAATTCTTGCTTTTACCTATTGGGTATTTTTAGTTTGATTTTTAGACTGATCAAATCCTGAACAGAAATCCCAGTTTAGGGGGTGTGGTTTAGCTCTGGTTGTGGATAGCATTGCTAAGGCTGTTTGCCGGAGTGCTGAATGACAAGCCTTAGTATAATAGCCTACATATAGTATATGAAGCAGGCAGCACTGGGGAAAAGCCACATGATTCACGTACAGTATGCTGAGTGCTTACTCTGCTAAAAAAAAAAAAAATGAAAGCAGCTGGCAAAGCTCTGCCCACCTCTCTCCTTACGCTCTGGCTGGGGGTACCACTTGCACCACCCTAATTACAGCCCTGCCTTCTCTGCCAGAATGAGTTATGCAAAGATCCCTAGCGTTAACTGGTGATTATTTCCCAAACCCCAACCCTTATCCCACCTGACCCTAACCCTTTTTTTTCTTGTAGTCTTACCCTAACCTTCCCCTTCCACATTCCATTCCCTCTTTGCAGCTTTACCCCAAGACTCCCCTTCTATGCTCCATCCCCTCCCCCCAGCCTAACCTTAAGACTCCCCTTCTATTCTTCATCCCCTCTTCGTAGCCTAACCCTAATCCTTCTATTCTCCATCCTCTGCCTGCAGCCCTACCCTGAGAATGCCCACCCCTCTACGCTCAATCCCCTCCTCACAGTCCAACCCTAAGACTCCTCTTCTTTTCTCCATCCCCTCCCTGTAGCCTAAGTGCACTAACCTGTCCATTGTGGTCTGGATTGGAGTACCGTCAAGTGCTGCGCAGGGTCTTGCACTGGGTCCAGATGTCAGAGAGTAAATAAATGGGTAAGTAGCAAAATTTAGCTAAATTACCCATTCATTATAAAAACTTTCTAATTATTCCCATTTTCGAAATAGAGACAGCCGACAATTAGCTGTTGGCTGCCTGTATGTCGAAACTCTGACTTTTATAGCAGCAAATTAAACCTGATTGCATGAGGTCACCCAGCACTCCACAAGTGAAACCCCCTTAGGACTGGATTGGAGGAGAAGCAGACCTTGTGCAACCTCTACCCAACCTGTATTTGGAGTAAACCCTTGGTTGACTTCTGCAGCATTACTAGTCAAACATCATACGCTCACAGGTACAGGTACAACAGGCAGCCCCTAAATTGAATCACTGCATCTTTCCTTCCTAAGGAACCAAAGTAGCATAACTATGTAACGGGTGTGGGTCCCCGCTTAGAACGGCCCTATTTTGATAGGGCCGTTCTCTCCCAGCCAGTTGTGAACTGGTTGGGATTTCAATTGCATATGCCTCAAGGAGGCATAGAAATAGATCCACGGAGCACCGAGCTTTCGGTGCTCCGAAAGGTAAGCAAAAAAAGTCCCCCACTCCTTTCCCTAATTCTAACCCTAACCCTTCCTCCTCATTACCCTAAACCTAACCCTTCTTTCCTGGCAGCCTAACCCTAACCCTCCCTTCCTGGTAGCCTGACCTTAACCCACCATCTCCTGCAGCCTGACCCTAACCCTCCCTCCCCCACACCCTGGAGAGGTTACTCACCTTTCCCTCGGTCCGGCGGTAGCTGCGAATATGCCGATTGGCATACTCACCCATTCTAAAAAAAAAAATAGAAACTGGCCATTATTCGAAATAGGGACATCCGGAAAGCAACTTCCGCACAAATCCTCCCTCTTCTCCATTCACAACCCAAACTACCTCCCTTGAGTAAAACGCTTCTCAGCTACTGTTAGGAGACCCAGGTCCAATCACTATCACCAGTGGCAAAGTGAGGAAAATCCTGAAACAGCTGGAAGTCTTATCCAACTTGCCTACAAAGGAAGACCTTGGCGGCGATACTTTAAGACAAACTCAACTCCCAAATAACGATCATACAGTCAGATATCTCCCAAGTAACCACATATTTGGGAGTTGTAGAATAAAACCTACAGGATCAAGTTTCTTTCACATTCCAGCTGCGAGACACCATTGAAAGCGGAGCATCAGCGATGTAAAGAGATATTTACTACCGCCTTGATGACTTGGATAATAGGGGTAGATGCAACAACTTGCAAGTTAGAGGGAGGAAGTCCCCCAGCATAGCTTAGTAGATGTCCTCACAAAAATATTTAATAAGGTACTAGATGCTGAGCCTGAGCTCTTCAACCTATAAGCCCCCCTGCTGGAGCTCAACAGGACATAATCTGATGTCTTCATTACTAGAAAGTTAAAGAAGAGATCAGTCAGAAAGCTAGACGCAAAGAAGACCTTGGAATGAATGGCAGTAGAGTACAGACCTTCCAGAACATCTCATGGTCCATGCTGAAGCAGAGGCACCACTTGAAACCACTTACAGACCAGCTTCGGATCCATAGATTTGTTTCCGCTGGGGATCCCCCTTCTGTATCCAGGTATCCCATAAGGGCAAGTTCACCCTCATCATCCTGAATGATATGCAAATTGCTTGTGAGAATCAAAGTTTGCAGTCTACACTTCAGGCAATCCCTCACCCAGCAAAATGTCAGGCAGTTCAGAGGAACAGAAGTGGCATTTCTCGAGCGCCAAGGATTGCATCATTGCTGCCTACCTAAGTCTGTGATATGAATAATTAAAATTCTAGTTCACATCTGTAATTTGAACTCCAATGAGATAGGGCTCTTAGGGCCACTGGCCTCTGTTACAATGTTACTTTCCACATGTTGAGCAAATGTTTTCTAGTGTTCATTAACTTTAGTTTAATTTAGCTAAGTTCAAGCAGGTCACTAGTTAGTGCCAGCTTTGAACATACTCCAGTCACACTGAGTCACTACCCCTCAACCAATGTCGGACTACACTCCAGTGCCTTCATTTTCAAGGGATATTGGGGCTGATCCAGAACAACGCTTCGGAGCGAATTTACGCGAGGCGGACACGTAAAATCACAGTTTTGTACGTACTGCGCATGCGCACCATAGAAAATACACACATTAACGTAGCGTAATTGTGAACGTATGGGCCATTCACGTATGTGTCACGTAAATACTTACGTGTGGGCGTGCCAATTTTACGTTACTCCAAAATACGTAAAAAATACATGAAGTAGGTGTGGGGTTGTATTTAAAGTGTACAGTATGGGCGTGTTTAGCTGCGTAAATTCGTCTAGCTCATACGTACGTGTGCGTATGAATACGGTTACGTTGGCAAAAGTTAAGGTAGGGTTTGGAAAGCGTATCTTGACAAAATACGTACGTTCAAGGGGTGTGCCGAGGGGAGTGTAACGAATTTACGTGCACGAAAATACGCTACGCAAATAAACGTACGGCAAACGTAGTTCTGGATCTACCCCATTCTCCCCAAGACTTGTTCTTGAACTGGAGACACAGGTGCCCTTTACTTTCTCCCGAAATTCTAGTTTCCATAATATTCTTGAGGGGAAACCCCCAATCCCATGTGCTCCAGCAACCCCTCTCAGACAGTAGAGGGAACTAGGATTCACATACCCGGGGCCACACAACTGGCCTTGCAGGACTCCTTTTGCTTCATGTGGCACTTTAATAGTTCAAATATATAGGAAGCAGTGGATCACCTTAGAAAACCAATCCTTCCAAAATTCACTTAATAAATTCCTATGGATACCCACCATTCTTGAATTTAACACCCTACAATTGGTCCCACACTGGATTGTTGGAGACACCTTAAGCATATAATTGATATCTTCTCTCAATATTCACACCTCATACACAATCCGGCCTTCAGCCCAGGTGCTAGATTTACTAAACTGCAGGATTGGAAAAGTGGAGATGTTGCACATAGCAATAAGATTCTAGCTCTTAATTTCTTATTACATACTAGAAAATGTCAGCTAGAATCTGATGGGTTGGTATTAGCAACATCTCCACATTTCCAAACCGCATTTAATCTGTAAATCTGGCCCCAGGTCTTATCCCATTAACACTTAAAAAATACACCCTTATTGGGTGCTTGCATGTTGGTCAGCTGGTGCAGAACTTTGCCTACATTTCAGGCTCTTCGAGAAAATTATGCTCTTCACAGACAGATTTCTAGGTCTATTTAAGCCTTGGACATTTTATATTGCAGTCTAGGTTGACGGTCAACAGTTTGGCTGTGGTTGAGAAACACTACAAAGTGCTAACTGGATGGTACAAAGTTCCCTCTTTCATCCATACTCAACTCCCTTCCTACTCCGCTCAGTGCTGGCGCTGCCTCTTGGCCATAGGCGCATACATACATATTTGGTGGGAGTGCACCGGTATCACTTGACACTGGAGGAAGACATAAGAGTTGTCTGAAATCATACTGTATGTATAAGCAATCACTTCTTAAACCCCTGAAATAGGCTTCCGTTCTCCCAATATGGTGGAGGAACCCTTTCTTTCCATTGTTGGGAGATTAGCGCAGCAGGATTGATTGGCATATAGATGCAGTGTGTACGCATGTTGAGCAGGGAGAAGTTAAGCCCTTACATACGACTCTGATCTTACGGTTCTTTAAAGTTAAGGTAGGATCCTGGGCACGGAAGTTCTGTACATGAGAAGGGAGTCCTCTAGCCTCGCATGTACAGGACCGCCTTGGTGGAAATTTGGTTATGCTACATAGGAGTAAGATCACATTCTGTTAAATGTAATAGTGCTGTACAGCATAGTGCTGGTTACCTCAATACTGTAGTTAAAACTATCAAGGAGTGCCCCTGATTTTTGGATAACTGGCACTGGGCATTCACTGACCAGGACCTTTAGAGCCATGGAGAAGGGATCCACACATGGGGCCTGATCCAGAGCAACGACCGCAAGCGAGCGTACGACGAGCGCATGCGAAAATTCTGCGAAAAATTCACAACGCGCATGCCCAGTATGACAGCTTCCGGTCGCCCGAGCGTCATGAGCGAATAGCGGGCGTATTGTTAGCGTATTTTTCGCTCGCGGGGCGTACTTTTTTTACGATGGTCGGCTGGGCGCCCGTTTTACTACAGGGAGGCGGGGATAGCCATTTAAATTGTACAGTATGGGCGTGCTAAGCCCGTACGCTCAGCGTATTTTCTGCGATTTTTCGTACGGCCGACGGGCGTACCCAGTGTAGGGTATAGCCGCCCGACGGTCGTACCCAGTGTAGGGTATAGCCGTCGTAAGCAGGGACTTTACTATGGGAGTGTTAGGGGCGTGTATGTTGATACGCCCGAGCGAACGTTCGCATTCGCCCGTCGTGCGAATTTTCGTAGCGCTGGATCAGGCCCATGGACACTATAATTTCAGCCATCCTTAGGTGAGTCAGCTCCATGAAAGAGTTCTCTATCTCCATTGGTGAACTACAGGTACCATGATGGCCTTGTGACATAAATGGCCCCAATGATGGTTACTTTTATTAGGTGTGTGGTGTGTTGTTATTATTATTATTATTATTATTATTACTAGGCCATTAATTTTTTTCTCCTTTGTCTTCTTTCATGTTCTCTGTGGTAATTTGTTGATTGTTGATATTTTATTTCTCATAAATACTACTATGTTTTGCTCTATCTCTGCTCATAAAACATTTCAATGTTGTCATTTGAATGTCATGGGCAAACCATTAGTCTGCAATCCATTTACAGTTCAATGAAAGGTATTCAAATTAAACAATGCATTGAATCTTCAAGTGTTTTATCCTTTAATAATTCAACTCAATGTCAAATGATTTTCTTCATTTAGATCTCTGTATCAAATATATGTAATTACATAACCTAACATGACATTTCAATACTTTAATTTCATGCCATGTTCTTTCTGTTGTATGTGGTTTTAAAACAGGTAAATACCTTTTGAGCCCATCGTTTTTAATGATAATGTAGCACTGAAATTAACATAAAGCTACAGTACTTCATGGTTTTTTTACAACCATAAATGATGTAGTTTAGTGTTGTAGGGAAGAAAATGCAGAAAATGCTATTCATTTTATTCATGTCAAAAAGCTATCTATCTATAAATTATAAAGAGCAAGAAAATCCAGTACTTTTGTTATTTAACTGAGAATACTTAAATAACAGGTTTTGTTCTGAGTTTTAGTGCAGTGGAAGCGCAGACACGTGATAAAAAAAAAGATGAGTAATTCAGATTTGGAAAAATCCAACAGAACCATATTTTAAGGTTCTGAGTCAAACAGGCAGAACTTCTACTATATGTGAATCACAAATTAATCACTATTATCCCAGAATTGTCGAACTGCGCATGTTTTGCATACTATACTATGCAGTACTGGAATGGTCCTTCTCCCTTTTAACTGTTTCTTATGTCATTCAAATCTGAGGCCACTCAACACCTCTGATTCTGATTGGCTGTAGAAGAGTATATAGAGTCTGTGCCAATTAGAGTCCACTGTCCTTTATATTTCTGTCCATGCATTTCTTTGCACCTATACCTATATGTATGTTATAGCATGCTCTCCTTGCTACTTGTACATTAGACCAATCCTTCTCTCTATTGGTCGTTATATATGTCAGTCAAAATCTTTGGCCTTTCAAAACTACTCAGGAACCAGTTGGTTTGCTGTATAAGTTCACCTATAAATATTAAAATATCAAAGTACTCTATGCTTATTCTTATTCTTATTCTTTTTATTCTTATTCCTTCTTATTTGTGCTCTTAAAAATCTATATATTTTTGGAGACCCCATTTTTGTAGTTCAAGAGATGATTGTATTTCTTGCACAAACTGTATATAATACTGTAATTATTGTGCCTCTTCATCTTTTCAGCTGCACTCCTACATATAAAAATATCCAAGAAGACATTTCTTTCTGCTCTAAAAAAAACAAATATAGTTTTTAAGTAACACTGCAAGGTAAAAGCAACATTCCTTCATTTCCCTATGTTGCTGTATATTCACTTGGGGGCTGATCCAGAATAACGCCCGCCGTCGCTAGGACGGCGGGCATAAGCGTAAGATTGGCTTTTCAGCCGATCTGCGCATGCGCCGGGCAGATGTTGTGGCGTAGGTCTGGATCAGGCCCTTGGTGTGGAGTCAGTTCAAATTTAAAGTAAAATATTGTTACACCTGTCCGTGTGTAAATCCATCACGGATCAGTCTACAGAAGAGAAGCATCCCAGTTTTACTGCTGGCAATCATAGTACTTCAACATCTGCTATTAAAACAAAAAGTCAATGGGTAAGAAGCTGTAATAAAGTGCATGTGAAATCCTGTATGGAATAATATTAATTAATAATATCGAGTCATATTGGCCTGACATAGGAGATACATTTAATATTAATTGTTAAATTTGAACATAGCCAATATATATCCTGCTATTCATAGACATGCATTTAAATGGAAAGACAGTTACAGTGGGTTGTAATCATATTTCCGACGGTAAAAATACAGACGATAAAAATACCTCCACGAGGGTACCGGCGGTGAAAATACCGACACCACAAAAATACCGGCGATGAAAATCCCGACACCAAAACAATACCGACGATAAAAATCCCGACACCAAAAATATACCGGCGAAAAAAATTACCGGCCCCTAAAAAATACCGACATAAAAAAAATACCGGCACCCAAAAAATACCGACGCATAAAAAATACCGGCAAAAAAAAAATACCGGCAATTTAAAAACCCTCCCGCTAAGCAGTACCCCACAATAAATACTTACAGTTATAATCCCGACCCCCATGACGTCTGGTCAGGTCCTGATGGTTAGCATCGCGCCAACAGACCTTCTACATGCAAATAGCAAAGTGCATATAGAAGGTCTGGGCGCCTGCAAAACATCAGAGCCGGAATAGACGGCATATAGAAGGTCTGGGCGCCTGCAAAACATCAGAGCCGGAATAGACGGCATATAGAAGGTCTGGGCGCCTGCAAAACATCAGAGCCGGAATAGACGGCATATAGAAGGTCTGGGCGCCTGCAAAACATCAGAGCCGGAATAGACGGCATATAGAAGGTCTGGGCGCCTGCAAAACATCAGAGCCAGAATAGACGCCATGTAGAAGGTCTGGGCGCTATGCTAAACATCAGAGCCGGAATAGACGCCATGTAGAAGGTCTGGGCGCTATGCTAAACATCAGAGCCGGAATAGACGCCATGTAGAAGGTCTGGGCGCTATGCTAAACATCAGAGCCGGAATAGACGCCATGTAGAAGGTCTGGGCGCTATGCTAAACATCAGAGCCGGAATAGACGCCATGTAGAAGGTCTGGGCGCTATGCTAAACATCAGAGCCGGAATAGACGCCATGTAGAAGGTCTGGGCGCTATGGTAAACATCAGAGAAGGAATAGACGCCTTGTCTGATGTTTAGCATAGCGCCAACACCACCTACATGGCGTCTATTCAGGCTCTAATGTTTAGCATCGCACAAAGACTCTTCTACATGCACATAGTAAAGTGCATATAGAAGGTCTTTGCGCCTGCAAAACATCAGAGCCTGATGGCTCACAGTTACGTTGTTTACAGTAAATAAAAAACA
>WWET01004023.1:52236-71844 GCA_011038615.1 Limnodynastes dumerilii | reverse complement strand
ACTTCTCTTGCCTGCATAGTTTTTTTAAAACGATCTCCCCCCCTTGTAGTCACAGGGATGTGTTCCAAGCCCAACACCTTTAGACCATCTGTATGCCTCTCCGATGTGCCATAAACCTTACCCTTAAAGGTCTCGTAGTACGCCCAACATAGACTTTATCACATGGACAGTATAGGGCATAGATGACGAATGGGGTGCTACAATTTATAAAACCTCTAATGTTGAATGAAATAGAGTTAAACTGGTATCTAGTGGTTTTGGGCCTGTTTCAGAGATGCGATTTTATCGCTACTTAGGTGCGTATATTTAGGATCTTAGAAAATTTGCATCAATGCGCATGCGTAGTAATAGTGCAACGCCGTCTACGTAGAGGTTAGGATCTTAAATTCGCTAAGCGCGGACCTGTGAATCGATTGCAAGCACTTAAGATCTTAAGTGCTGCGGAAGTTTAAGATCTAAAGGATTTGCATGGAAATAGGCGGGGGGAGGCAGGGAGATGAGTGAAAGTGGGCGCGGGCAGACACTTAGGATCTCAAATAACCGCAACTACTTCCCTTAAGATCTCAAATGACAGCGCAGAGTTAGGGTTGCTCAATGGTGGTCAAACTTTAAGATCCGCCGCTGTTTGCGAGGGAAGTGACTATTTAAACAGTGGGCTGTAACCTGCTAAGATCTGAACTTAGTTGCGTATATTTGCGATCTTTTCGCAGTCCCATCTCTGAATCACCCCCTTTATGTATAATAAAGTTGCAGGTAGTGCATCTCATATTTCCACACTTATAGCAACCTTGTTGTCTGGAAGGAAGCCACTTTAAATCTGACTGACATCTAGGTTTATCCTTAGTAGTTTTAAGGACAGATGGTGCTAGCATATTTTTAAGGTTATTCTTAAAGATTATTCTCGGTTTTTCGGGTAATAATTTTTTCAAAACAGGGTCTTGTAGTAGTATTGGGTAATGATCTGTTTTGAACATCTATTAAATTTTGATATAAATGACACATGAAACTTCCTATCCACACTTGGGGTATCTTTTTGTGATTGCATTTCTATGGATCCATTATTTATTTTATTCATATTTAACATCTCTCTCTGTTCCATATTAATCACCTCTGGTAAAGCCTTATCCAGGATATGTTTGGGATATCCCCTATACTTTAAGGTGTCTAATAATTAATTTGCCTGTTGAATAAAAGCTTCTTCAGATGTACAATTTCTTTTCAGCCTAATCAGCTGGCCCTTCGGAATATTCTTCCGCCAGCTGAATAGATGAGAGCTTTTAAAATGAAGAATGGTGGGGGCGTCTACTTTTTTCTAATATGTAGAAGTAGTTATATTAGAATCCTCTATTTTAATATACAAATCCAGAAAATCCACTGAACTGGGGTCAATCCTATGTGTAAATTTTAAATTATAATCATTGTGATTAAGTAAATCTACAAATTCCAGTGCTTTTTCTAACCCACCACCCCAAATTATAAATAAATCATCAATATAACGGCCATACAGGACCAGCTCCGCCCCGAACCACCCCCACACATGTCGATCTTTAAAATCGCCCATGTAGAGGTTGGCATAACTCGGGGCGAAGCGGGTCCCCATGGCCGTTCCCATCACCTGTAAATAAAACACATCTTCAAATAGAAAGTAATTATGTGACAAAATAAATTGTATAGCCTTCCCAATAAATTTATTGTGACGGTGATCCATATTAACGTTATTGTTCAATGTGGACATAATGACCTCTAAACCTTTCTTATGTGGTATATTGCTATAGAGTGATTCAACATCTAAAGAAATAAATAAATAGTGGGGTTCCCATATTACATCCTGCAAAAGTGCCAATAAATGTGTGGAGTCTCTCAAATATGACCGAAGTGTCTTAACAAAGGATTGTAAATATAAATCAACATAATGTGAAAGTGAGGAAGTTAGTGACCCTATCCCAGAAATGATTGGTCGCTCAGGTGGAGAAATTAAACTTTTGTGTAACTTAGGCAAATGATAATAAGTGGCTATAACAGGGTGAGGGGTGAATAAAAAATCAAATTAATCTTTAGTGATTAATCCCTCATTGCGTGCTTTATCTAGGATTGTCTCCAGTTCAGTGAGATATTGGATGGTGGGGTTGTAGGACAATGTCTTGTAAAAAGAAGGGTCTGTTAATAATCAGTCCTATCTTGTAAAACAACCCCACCACCCTTGTCAGCCATTTTGATAACAATGGATGAATCTTCTCTCAAGTCCTTTAGGGCAGTTTAGATAGATTAGAGAGGTTTCTGGATCTGTCTACTCGGAAATTTCTCCGACATAGTTCCTTAAATTTAGTCAGTGTAAGTTGATAAAAGCAATCAATGGATGTGCCCCTAACATAATTCGCGAAGAATTCAGATTCTTTTTTACATTTAAATGGATTAACATTATTACATTCATTTATGGCAATGGTATCATATGCTAATGAATGAGGCATACTCTCCAATCTTAGTTCCTCCAATATATTCAATGCACCTTCGTCTAAATGGTCAAGTTGAATTAAATCATCTTGACCAAAAGATATAGAATATCTTGACATTTTTTTTTACACTTTTCGAAGCTCCGTGGATCGATTGCAATGCCTCCTCAAGGCGTGTGCAATCAAAATTCCAGCCAGTTCGCAATTGGCTGGGGAGGAATGGCTGATTCGGAAAATCAGCCATTCGGACTGGAGCCCCATACCCCATGATGGAGGCCCTGCAGGTAAAACTTGTTAGATTTTATACAAAAGCTCTGTTGTATAAATGCTGAGTTAGGAAAATCATATATTAAATGTTACATTGAACTACTCCTTAATGTATAGTCTTCTCTTATATGTTTTTACATGTTTTGCATATAGCCTCATGTAGCCCATGTAGAAGAGGAAGAGTACTGAGAATTGAGGCAATGAAACATGGGAGTCACACAGGATGGCAGTTGCTTAGAATGGCTTATTTATATCAACACTGATACAGCCAACTTCTATATTGCAGCAATATCAGTGCTAGACATAGTAGTAATACAGAAAATTCCTATTTGGAATGGGTATTATGGTGAATGCCCTATTATGATGAATAGTGGTTATGTTAGATTTAGGCAGGGGGACATGGGGGTTTAAGGTTAGGCAGCTTGAATGGGAACATTAGGGTTAGGCTGCAGGATAGGAAAGGTTATTGTTAGGCTGTGGGACATACCTGTCACCCTTGAAAGTCTTTAAAGATCTGTGTGTTGTCTTGATGCTTTTTTCCTGCAGATACTGTTAGAACAATGGGCTGGATCCAGACTTAAGTAAGTGCTTGAAATTAGGTACTCCTGGGCTAAACCATGTTGATTGCAGGGGAGTCATATTTCATCTGTTGCAAACAGTATTATAGTTGAGAGGTTATGTTTCCTATCACAAGTCTAAATAACAGTGTAAAAGTAAAGATGGTCAGTGTCTGTGTGCAGTAAGCAATTCAAAGATATATCCCTGCATGCAAAGAATACAATTAACTTGACTCCCCCTGCAATCAACATGGTTTAGCCCAGTAATTTTAAGCACTTACTTAAGTCTGGATCCAGCCCAATGTCATCATAACTTTACAGTCGAGTTTGACGCAAATTAGCTGTTCTAAGCAGTGAACCACACTTGACTGTGACCTCTATGACCAGAGCTGTAACTAGAAATTTTAGTGTCAGGGGCAAAAATGTAAAATGGTGCCCCCTGACCCCGAATTCCAAGCCAATTTAACCATAAATATTAACTTACTGGTACCCCCTTAAGATTTGCGCCCTGTGTGGCTGCCCCTATTGAACACCCCTTGGTACACCCCAGTCTATGACATTCTCTCTCTCCCTCTCCCTCTCTCTCTCTCTCTCTCTCTCTCTCTCTCTTTTATCTGTTCTTTATAAATGATTGTATTGTTACTTATAAAGCTTACTCTGTATATTGCTGAGTACTTAGGTAACTTAAATAGACATCAAAACTGCACTTACCTAAGTTGTGCAGTAATTCATTTAAAGTAACACCTCAGTGAACAAGCACAGACAGATAAAATATCTGTTATATCTAGCAGTTAGCATACTAAGTGTAAGCTTTAGGAAAGCAAAGAATAGCTTTGATAGAGGTATTTTTGTTGCCAGTAACTCAGAGCTTAATAGGCCCCCAGAGTTAGATTTCATTAAGAGAGCGGAAGAGACTGATTGAAGTGAGTAAAGTTATTTTAGCAGCAAACAAATGGCACCCTCTCATTTATTATCTGAGATAAAGGTGAATCTCTGTCCATGATAATTTATTGTTTATTACAGGTTAGTATTATATCCAAGAAAATCTCTGCAGTCTGGTACATTACACGAAGCACAAACGATGTAGAATGTAATAAAGTCAGGCCGTAGAAATACTTTATATGGAGTAGGAGCCTCTGAATTGGGCTACAAAGAAAGAAATTAATCTAATGTGCCTTGATATAGAGAAAAAGGAGAATGCAAATTACTTACAGAACAGAAAATACAAGAAAAATGTGTTTACCTGGTCTGGCAAAAAAAACACAGATTACACTGTTATAATATATTACCCTTTCGTGTAATAATTCTTTTTACTTTTTTTTTTTTACATTGTGGTTGTGTTCGGGTTCATATAAGTTATAAGTTATCTTGGAAAAGCATGGAGTGAAATAATGCTTAGAAACTAAAGTTTGAGGCAAGGAGAGTAAATCATGTTGAGGGCACAGATGCAGCTTGATCTTTAGGCTGACATGATGGCGGACAATGCATCAGCCAATTTTTATTGTGTGATGTAATGACATAAGAAATGCAGTAATTCACAGGCGTCAAAGACAAATATAATAGTCCAGTTCTAAAGAAGACAGAGAAAGAGCTATGGCTGGTGCCTCTGCACATGGATTTCATTATTCATTTATTGCTATAACTAGAGTGTTTTTGTATGAAAAAAGGTCTGGCACTCACCTAAGGTTATAAATGTACCATTCCCCCATTGTTGTATAACAGAGCTGCATATGCTCCACAGTCATGCCCCTGTGCATTGTATGTCCCATTGTAGCGCCCCCAGTTCTTTATATGTTCTTTATGCATGTGTCAGCTAATACTTGGAGGCTAAAATATCTATTGTAATCGTTGGAATCACCTCTATATTAAGAGTGGGATTGCCACTCTACCATCCATCTACTGCCAGCTGTGCTACAAATGTACCTTTGGTTTGCGTTCATATCCACTCCGGGTTCATTAACCTTATAGTGGCACCAGTTCACTGTAGAACTATTTCCTTTGCCTTTTTTCCTGAGTCTGAGTAATATATTATTTCATACAGTGGTGACTAACATTTTCCTGGCTCAACTAGCCACATAGATGGCATATCACATGTGTGGAACTTTTTGTTTCATTTGGGACTGTCAATCATAACAGTTCACACAGTGGTTTTATCACCTACCCTTCGGACCCCCCCCCCCCCCCACACACACATGGGGGGAGATTGCTGTGTGTTTCTCATTTATTTTCACATTGGTTTCATTTCATGTCAGTGATCCCATAGAGTTTTGATGTTGATGTTGTTGCAATCTTAATGTGTTCATATGTTACCTAGAATTTGTCATTTATTTTATAGAATAAATATTAACAATTTCTGAACCTCTTGTATCATTGGATTTCTTCAGTGTGGCTACTTACTATTCTTTCCTACTTACCCATTGGGTATTGCACATACCCTTCTAGCCAGCGCTCACAAGGAGATCCATTTTTTTGTTTTTGTCTTTCCCTTTTTCCTTTTCCTTTTCCTTTAAAACCACCCCTGGGTAACAGTCTCTCCTCAGCTGGCACACATTCTTTTTTTTTTAACTGTGAATCATGTCCGCAGATCTTAAAGGAATTTTAGGTCTCGTTTTTGTCTCCTTCTAACAGCTGCTATTAATTTTCCAGCTGGACAGAAGTAATAGGCTGCCATTGATTCACTATGAATGATGGAAGGAGCTGCTGATTTCTGAACCATGCACAAGGCCTTGGAATTATTTTGGTATTCACAAACACAGGATGTTTTAAGTTGTATGAGCGTAGAACAGGATTTGAACTACTGGGTTCTCACTAGTAGACATAGACATAATATAATTTTTTTTAAAATTTTCAATTAATATTGGACCAGATGCTGATGCCCGCACGCTTTACGTGCGTGCAGGGGTCTGTAGTTACACAGCCTTGGCGGGTAATGCACTCCCCCTGCACTCCCCGCTCTTGGTTGTAAATCTCGACACTTACATCGTAAATGAAGGGTCAGCCCCTTCACCGTACTTAGTTACGTAAGTCAGTAGGTACGCTATTCATCTGGCGTGTGCATGCCCAGATGTTCAGAGAAAGGGGACTTACGCACATTACTTGCATAGGACCCCTGTTGTACATATGTCAGGATCTGGCCCATTGATATCATAAACACTGTGTTTGTTGTCATTTTTGTTCTGCTAAAAGTTGGCACAGACATGACCGTGTACACATATGTCGTAAACAGAGGTAAAATATTCCAATTTTACAGTTTTCAAAAGTTTTAACATTCAGCTTTATTGGACAGCCCATTCTTCCAGGTGCTAGATTTACTAAGCAGCGGGAAAGGAAAAGTGGAGATGCTGCCCATAGTAACCAATCAGATTCTAGCTCTCACTTTCCTATTACATAGTAAAAAATGACAGCTAGAATCTAATTGGTTGCTATAGGCAACATCTCCACTTTTTCTTTTCTGCAGCTTAGTAAATCCGGTCCTAGAACTTTAGCAAATATTTGTCATTTTGGTGTATTTATTTTAGAATGTATGAAGAACAACTTTCAGTACCCTGTGCTCTATTATCAGCCAATTTCCAGAGTAACAGCATATCCCATAGATTTAGATTTCTAAACTTATAAAGAAACTGCTGATGTGTCATTGTAGTAAAAACATTAGCACAATGCAACTAGACTGGTGAAACAATTTACTGATGCCACTATTAATATTTTAACACAAAATGCATTTATTTCTATTCTCTCCTAAGTGCAGACGTCAAGCTAGACATGTAATTATCTGTGAAGAGAACTGCAGGAAAATGAAACAGTTTAAAATAAACCCCCCACAGCAGCTGTTGGATGACTGGGAACATTGTGGCCTAATAGACACTCATCTGTACTGTGCTAAGTCTGAAAACATAAGACTGCTTTAAACAACATGGAGTATTCCTCTAATGCAGGTTAGACACACTGGCTATGTCCCACAGTGTATTCCAAGCAAAAGGAGTAAGGGCTGGTATGCAGTAAGCAAATCTGGTTAGTAGACAATATAAGAGACAGCTAAAGTGGAGCTAAGAAACTGCAAAGTGTAATTAGGAGAGATATAAACATAGAAACATAGAAGCATAGAAAGTGACAGCAGATAAAAGCCACATGGCCCATCCAGTCTGCCCAGTTGTTTATTTAAAACTATACTGACCCTATACCCTATTTACCCTTAAATTTTGTTTGAGATTTAGGAAATCCTTATATTTATCCCAAGCATGTTTACACTGTTCTACTGTGTTATCCTCAACCACCTCAGATGGGAGGCTATTCCACTTATCTATCACCCTTTCAGTGAAGTCATTTTTCTGCACATTTCCTATTATCACCCTCCCCTCCAGTTTATATTCATGCCCTCACCCTCCAGTTTGTATCCATGCCCTTGTGTTCTATTACACCTTTTCTTTTGAATAATGGTACCCTCCTCTAGCTGGTCACAAGCCTTGATGTATTTGAAAGCTGCTATCATGTCCCCCCTCTCCCTTCTCTGCTCCAAGCTATACATGTTTAGTTCCTCTAGCCTTTCTTGGTATGTTTTGTGACACAGGCCATGGACCATTTTAGTTGCTCTTCTTTGCACAGTCTCTAATGTATTTATGTCTTTCTGGAGATGTGGCCTCCAGAACTGAACACAGTATTCTAGGTACGGTTGTACAAACGATCTATAAAAGGGGCATCACTACTTTTCTCTTTCTGCTACTAATTCCTCTCTCTATGCAACTATGCAAATGACTTGCCTTTCTCATTGCTTTGTTATATTGCTTGGCTACCTTTAAGTACCATGAAATATTAACTTTACGAATGGGCTCCCTCCCCAGTTGCTTGAGGGATGCTCCCTGTAATGAATTTATAATGTCCCCACTTATATTGGAGCTTGCTAAAGACTCATCCCAGTTTACATCGGGTAGATTAATATCTCCCATGATTATTACCTCCACTTTAATGCCATTTTAGCAATGTCTTGCAAAGGGACATTCCCTTCCTTCACATACATTTATAAGCCTCCTCCAATTTTTCCTACACTAGACTTCCTAAATAAATTATATCCCAGTATAGCTAGGTTCCAGTCATGATTTTCATTGCACCATGATTCTGTGATTCCTACAATATCCAGATTATCCCTTGACATTATTACAATTAGTTCAGGGATTTTATTTCCTAAGCTCCTAGCATTTGTACACATATTGGCCGCGGGGAGTTACGTGCCTCACATGATATACAAAAGGCAGACAAGGATGACTGGGAATATAAAAGGAGAAGAAATGGATGACTGGGCATATAAAAGGGGCAAACATGGTTGGCTGGGTATATAAAAGAAAAAGACATAATTAGCTAGTCATTTAAAATGTGCAAACATTGATGACTGGACATATAAAAAGTGCAGACATGGATGGCTGGGCATATAAAAGGGTAGACATGGTTGACTGGACACTTGATATAAAAGAGGCAGACAAGTATGGCTAGACACATCATCTAACAGTTTGAATATACACTGAGTGATCTCATTCCTGTTCTATGTTACATGACACCAGTTTACATTTTTAAAGACCCCATACACATGTAAAAGCTGCACCACTTAGTATTAAGTAGCCGAGCCTTTACTTTGTACTCATTATAAATAAAAGTGTCTATTCATCAATGTGAGAACATGATAACCATTTGTAGTTTCCAGTTGTGTGCAAATTCACTTGTTTTCAATCCTATCAGATTTCAGGAAAACATGGCCACATCATGGCAGCTGGAATGCATCTAGCATTTTCCAGGGCACCTCAAAGAAACATGGTTCCCAGGCAGATAATAAAGAGATGAGGATAGCCTATGGCGACAGTATGCTCAATTATACATATAATGCATTGTATACTGCTATTGCTATTGGATTTGTACCTTTAAAATACAACTACTATTCAAATGTGAGAAATTATCAAAAACAGGGCTTGTTAGAACCAATTGTGAAAGGATGAAATTAGCAGCTGATAACCAATGCAATTCCTTACGGTAGAATGTTTATTAAATTCTACATTATTAACTTCCTGCTTTCACAGAGAACGTTAATGGATGTTTTAGATGTATGGCAGTTAGATAGTATGACTGGAGTATGGAGTAATTTTTCTTTTATGTGCGGTATATTGTGGGTCTTGGATTGGCACTTACTATGAAATATGTGGGGTACATTAGGGATCTAGGCTTGGCATATGTGTGCAATGTCCATACCCCTAATATATGCCACATGTATTACACGTATTGGAAAAACCCCTTTCAAAACCCTATATGAAAATATTACTTTATTGCAGTGTAACAGGATATCATTACCTCTATTTGTAACTCAGAATGACACTTATGAGGTCAGCAGTTGTGTTGCACCAACAAAGATATGTTTATGCTTTTCAAAAAGATTCCCCTCTGCCACAATGATGTTGCTGATACTGTTCTACAGACATTGATGTGTGACAAGTAAAGGCAGTGAGTGAAACGGTATTGTAGCAATGAGTGATGGATTTTCCTAGGACCAGCTCTAATGATATGGATATTTCAGGTGACAGCTCATCTCTGCACACTTCATCAGTGCATTGTGACACCTGCTAGATGTTACTTTTCCAGGAGCTCTTGTGTGTCCAGAAGAATGTGCTTAGTATTGGACTAAGTCATGATCACTTCTTACTGAGGAAAACAAATTGTACAGGCTCAAGGGATCATTGCTTCACAGCTCCAGTCCATAGGAAATCTTCAAAGTACAGTCTTAAAGAAAATCCCGAGTTGAATAATTGCGAACCTGTGAGCTGTGGAAAAATATACCAAGCTGGAGCAATTATAAATAAATTCAATAAATTCTATTACGGAAAAGAAATATTCCTTCGATTGCCTCATATTTTCATATATTTTAATTATACCAGTCAAAATTTGACAATATTATGTAATACTTTTATTAAAAAAGAATTACAGACATTACAGACGGTTTTTTTTAAGGAAGACATTAGCTTCTTTATGTCACCTCTGTAATTTCCCTAACAGGAACTGGGTGGCAACTTTTAGTCTGGGGGGAAAATACAAGCAAATATATGGATATTCAATTACCCCCAAACACAAAGAAAAAAATAAAAATTAGAACTCAATGAAAAATAAAAGTATAACATACGCCTCCTGCCATCATTCCACATAGTTCCTTACTGTAAATGCCTGTCAGCACTCTAACTGGTGGATAGCTCCAGCCATCCTCCAATCAGCATGCTGACAGTCATTCACTGTCTGGTTGTTGGCTGTGAGGCAGGTAGAGAATCAAGGCTGTTTCTAGACATGAGCAAGCAAAGCATGCCCCAAGGTTACTTAAAGGGGGCACCCAACAGATCTTCTCCTTTTTAAGCCCTGGTCCTTTTTAGGTAGGTTCCTTTTTAGACCGCAGTCTCATAGACAGCAGCTCTCATAATCAGCAGCTGTCATAGACCGCAACTCACATAGATGCCGGCTACATAAGATAACAGATGTGGCCAGTGTCATTCACATAAACAGTGCTGGTTATATACCGCTCCTGTAGGTGCCCTATATAACCACTACTGTTTATGTCAATGACATGGTTAGTTCAGCTGAGAGTGCCAAGAAGAAAGAGGCAGAAGAAGACAGCAAATGAAAGAAAAACTTATAGGTTAGAGGTGGATTTTCATGGGATAGTCCTTGCTCTTCTGGGTCCCTCCAATAAATTACTCCTGTCATTACTGGACCCCTATTTATACCCTCTGATGGAACTCTCTAGAGAAGATCCTGCAGGGCTTCAATCAAGACATCATAACTGTGAGTAATATTAATGGGGTAGATCCAGAACTACGTCCGTCTAAAAGACCGCATATACGCAATCTACGTATCGAAACGATACACAGATTACGTACAATAGCTAATACGCATTCGCAGTAGCTACTGTTTATTGAATTACGTCCGTCTATGGAAGACGGACGTAGTTCTGGATCCGGCCCAATATTTTTAAAACGTTATAATACTTATTGTAAATGAAAACTTTTTTAGCTATTTTAATAATTACGGAGGAAGCAAATATTTACAGGAAGGCCACGGGGGACACTTATCATTACTAATTATGCCACAGAGGACATTTATCAATATAAAATATGTTTTGGTGGAAATATGATTAATTACATATGCCACGGGGGACAGTATGGTTTATTTTATATGCATGGGGGACAGTGTGCTTTATTTTATATGCAAGGGGGGCAATATTGTTTATTTCATATGTACGAGGGACAGTATGATTAATATTTTATACACTGGCGACAGTATAGTTTATTTTATATGCACGGGGAACAGTATGCTTTATTTTATATACACGTGGGACAGTATGCTTAATTTTATATACACGTGGGACAGTATGATTTATTTTAAATGCATGGGGGACAGTATGGTTTATTTTATATGCATGGGGATAATATGGTTTATTTTACATGCATAGGAGGCAGTATTCTTTATTTTCACTTTATATACACAGAAGGCATTATGGTTTATTTTATATGCAAGGGGGGCAGTATAGTTTATTTTATATACATGGAGACAGTACAGTTTATTTTCTATGCACAGGAGACAGTATTCTGCATTTTATATTCACGGGGGACCATCTGGTTTATTATACAGGTACAGAGCCCATTAACTGTTTACAAGACAGCAATACATAAGACATAATATGTATGCGTCGGCATGCCATTAGCCCTGGGCATGCTGCTGCATATGGAACTATAAGGCACAATATGCCCTGCAATAGATGGGCATGCTGTGCCTTTTAGTTCTACATGACGCAGCATGCTAAGGGTTAATAGAATGTCATGGCAGGGGTTTGTAGTATTGTTATGGAAATTTTTATAAATTCTTTAAAATTTAAACGTTTAAGAAAATAAATTTACTAAGGGGCACAATGTGTGGGGATTTTATAAGGGTTAATTCGCCGTGATTACAACCTTAATCACGGCGAATAAACCCTTAAAAAATCACCACACACTGATGTCCTTCAAATATAAACAGGAAACATTGCTGCTTAGTAAGTCTGGTGTCATCAAACTACAATGATGTGGGACAATTTTTTACTGCCATTTTAAATCGCCCCTTAGTAAATCTGGTTCATGTAGTCCATTTACATTAAGGGTATACAAGCCTAATGCAGACTCATATGCTTGTGTAATTATACATATTTTAAGCAAGATCATATGCACCAGGTCATGTCAAGGATGATGGCCAAGATGACACAACTATATGAGACCATTGGGTGAACACTTATTTTGCCTTTCTGAATGATCATGGGCCAGAAGCACCAAGCATTTTGCGGAAGTCGGCACATGCCAGATGTTAGGCAACGGATCTCCTTAGTTCGTTACACTGGTAGATCCATCCATTTAAATCTGCATGTCTAATCCCCACTAGAGAAGCAGAGATAGGCATGTAAATAATATGGATGACATTAGGCATTCCCACGTGGATCTACGTTCGGATAGAGGCAGATCCATGCAGAGAAGTTAAGGTACAGTTCTGGACATGTAAATGTTTAGAAATTCACGCACAGGGGAGTGACAGGAAAATTCACGCACAAATCTCCGGGTCAGGCCCCACTTCCCTATAGATAAGGAAATGTTACTTTGAGCTGACAGCCTATCCGAGTCAGGGGAAGCATGTTGAATTTTATTTTTATTTTTTTTATAAATAAATAATTATTTAATTATAACTATGAATATCCCACAGTTGCTTGGTCAATGAACAATGACTCCTTGAGGCATAAACAACATTTCCAATTTAACATAACAGTTGAATAATCCTGTACTTGGGACTGAGTGACTGGGGAAGTCTTACTGCTTAACACTTTTACTGAAAGAAAAAAGGCTGCATTTGTATGTGACACCAGTACTAAACTTAGGTTCACCTCTGCATAGAAGCTGATCTGTGATGTCTGTTTACAGTGTTTGGGAGTAAGGGCAAAACAGGTGCAAGTGCACAGTTAAACTAAACCATTTTGTAGTGTAAGGGGCGCTATTTTTTTTTCTTTTGCATGCAGGGAAAAGACTTTACTTTTGCATATAGAACTCACATACTGCATAGCTTTATAATTAATCTACAAATTAGAGTTAAGCTAAGAAACTTTAATTATGGTGTCCTCCCCTTGCAGTTCAGCAAGGTGTTGCTCAGGTCTAAACTTGCACCTAAAACAAGGTGTAAGTGTAACTCTGGATTAAGTTAACTGCAAACGTGCAACTCTGGATGTGAGGTATAGCGCATTGGATCAGGTCCAAGGAGACTTGTCTTTTGTTGTGGGCAGGTACCATTATGCAAATCATTACAGGTGTAAATTGCAATGTAAATGAAGATTGAGAGTAAAGTAATGACAACAGTTATGATTTGGCGTTTCTGAGTTTTAGAGTTATTCATTGTCATTGCCATTTGCTTAGTAGCTTTCAGTGTCCCTCGTGGTTTAGAATTATTTTTAGCTTTGTCTTGATACTTTCAGATAAACAGTGTGATAATATGTTATATATATAAACAATTGTAGTGATAATTATCAATGTTAAGCCACATGCTTAGTGCACTTTTTGTTTTGAGTGAACATTTCCCTCATTGGAGTCGATTCAGCGTTTGGGAGTAAGGGCAAAACAGGTGCAAGTGGACAGATCGGCTAAACTATTTTGCAAAATAAGGGGGGATAATTCATTTGAATTCTTTTGCATGCAGGGAAAATACTTTACTTTTGTACATAGAACTCACATACTGAATAACTATGTTTAATCTATAAATTAAGAGTTGAGCTAAGAAACTTCACCTCTCAATTCTAATTCTGCTTTCACAAAAAATTTTCCTCCCCTTTTCGCATCCGAACATGGGGGTAGATCCAGAACTACATCCATCTTCCATAGACGGACATAATTCAATAAACAATAGCTACTGCACATGCGTAGTAGCTATTGTACGTAATCTGTGTATCGTTTTGCGTATATGCGGTAATACTGTACAAAACCCTAAGACATTGGGGTAGATCCAGAACCGCATATACGTAATCTACGTATCAAAACGATACGCAGATTACGTACAACAGCTACTACGCATGCGCAGTAGCTATTGTTTATTGAATTACGTCCGTCTTCCATAGACGGATCCGGCCCATGGTTTTTTCAGGTCCACACTTGCACCAATAAAAAAGGTGTAAGTGCATCTCTGAATCAGCTTCTTTATATGTAAAAACCCCAGAATAAGACAGAAGTAATCCAGAAGTGGAAGAAATCACTTAATAGTGTAACACAAATAAATAATGCCCTGTTTTTTAAAGTTAGAATTGGAAACATTACCACACGCACAAAGAATTTTCTTAAAGACAACTGATAAACGATTTAGACACTGCTGGCACAATCTTATATAAATGATGAATTTGCGATCTAAACGAATATTATATTTAAGCCCTTGTCTAATAAATCTAAATATTAGGTCACTGAATTTTAAAGTAAAATTTTAGGGCAATCATGTTTTAGAAAGTTTGGATGATAATGATAATGATTTTAAACAGAAAGAATTTTGTTTTATCATTTTTAATAGATACTCTTGAAATAAAAGGCAATGATTCATTATATGTTGTCTCCCTTTATTTACTTTTCTACTATCTGACATCTCTTTATTTTTGACTTGATCATCATGGTTTTTTCCATCAATTATTTTTATTGAAAGAATTTTATATGACTTTCAAAGGGAGGGGGATACAGAAAAGAAAAAGGGAGGGAGGGAGAGGGTACAATATATGGATAACAATACAATGCAATTTGCGAACAGATATCAAAACTTTTTAACTCGGCAATTCGTATTCTCTTGGGACTCAAACTAACAGATAGCCGAGAAGGGAATCAACAAGGCGCCTCTCATCAGGATACACAGAGCTTACGAGGCCTCGTTGAGGCTAAATGGCATGGGATCTGTGCCATATTGAGGTGGAAGAAGGGATGCTACCTCATCTGATGCCTCATATTCTCTCCAATCAAACCACTTGACAGTGGGAGAGGACCCCAACATGGAGTATGGAATACCTTCAGTCTCCATCAGGAAGCTGTAGTGTATTTTGGCTATAATCTTCACAAGAGAAGGGGGGTCGTGAGCTTTCCAACATTGGGCAATAGCTGCGGGGGTTGCTATCATAATATGACCTAGAATGTATCTACTGTGAGGGGGAACCGTTTTCGGGTAGAAGTGAAGGAGAGCAACTTCCAGTGTAGGGTCTAAAGCAAGGCATAAGACTTTGTAAGCGAGATCGAAGATGGCCTTCCAGAGTTGACAAATAGCTGGGCACATCCAAAAAATATGATAGATATCTCCTAGAACATCACAGCCTCTCCAGCAAAATTTGGATTGGGAGGGCCAGATCCGGTAGAGCCTGTCTGGTGTGAGATACAACCTATTCAAAAGTTTAATGTGCATCTCAGAATGGTTAACACATTTGGACATTTTATGTGTGGTGGAGAATATTTTCCTCCAGTCTTCTAACGTAAATGTAGAGGAAAGGTCCGATTCCCACGCTAATTGTGTCTTGGATTTAGTCTGATCAATGGGTATGATGGCGTTGATACCAAAAAGAAACCGCGCCTCTACTCCCTCCCGGCCTAAGTCTGGCGGCAAGCAAGTCTGGCGGGGGCTGTAGGGACCCTAATTGTTTAGTCCAGTGACTCAGCTGCATGTATTTGAAGAAGTCCAAGGGCGGAATACTATACTTTCCCTGGATGGTGGGAAATGATAGTAAGGAGATCCCCACCATAATATCCGAGAGAGCAACAATACCATTTTCTCTCCAAAGTTTCGAAGACCAATCAGGGATAATCTTAGATACCGCAGTGATAGAGATATTATTAGTTGGGAGAATTAAAACGTCCTTCAGAACTTGGGAAACAACGCGATCCCAGATTGCTAAAGAGTCACACGTAGCAGCTAGCATAAGGGGGCCAGCAGGTCGCAAGGTCTTAGGAGTACAGAGAGCATCTTCGAGGGGGTAATCCGAGTACTGCGTGCGTTCCAATTCAGTCCAAGGCTTAGGTTGGATACTCCCAGCCCAGTCCTGAAGTTGGGCCAGCATACTTGCCTCCTGATATTTAGTGATATGTGGGAGAGCTATGCCTCTCATTTGTTTCGGGAGTACCAATTTAGCATGAGCCATTTTAACTGGTTTGTGACGCCATATAAATGAAGACATCAGCGACTGACATTTGGCTAGGTAGTATTAAGGCCATTGGTATGGGATGGTTCTAAATAGGTACATCAGTTTCGAAAGAAGCATCATCTTGTATGCCGCTACTCTACCTAACCAAGAGATCTTGTATTTAACCCACGCTTTCGCCAAGGCAGATATGTGAAGGAGCATAAGGGGGACATTGCAGTTAAATATGTCGGAGATATGAGTAGGGATATTTATACCTAAATACTTAATCTGATGTGGCTGCCAATTATAGCGGAACTTTTGTTGTAATTTTGACAATGTTTCAGGATTGATATTAGTTGGAAGGGCATCTGATTTAGAGGGATTGAGCTTATAGTACGATGCTTTAGAGTACATTTTGAGTAAGGACTGCACTTCAGAGAGAGAAGACTCTGGTCTAGTCGCGAACTAGTACCACTGCTAATTCCGGGAAAATCGGGGGATGAGCGAATCAAGGCCGCTAAAGGCTCTATTGCCAATGCAAAATTAAGGGGTGACATGGGGCATCCCTGGCAGGTGCCGTTAGAGGTGGGGAAATGTTTATTGTTGAAGCCATTGCTAAGGACATGGGCTGAAGGATTCTTATACAGGGACATAATGGAGTGCAGGATGCGATCCCTGAAGACGAATTTGACCAGAGCGTCGCACATGAATAGCCAATGAAGCCGATCAAAGGCTTTTTCCGCGTCAAGGGATGAAAGAACACATGGATCCTTGGAGCGAGAAAGCAGCTAAATTAAGTTAAGGACTCTACGGGTATTGTCCGATGCCTGTCACTGTGGGACAATCCCCACCTGTTCAGGATGGACCAGCCGCGGGAGGAGAGGGTTGATCCGATTAGCCAAAAGTTTGGCGCAGATTTTTAAATCACAATTTAACAGCGCTATGGGTCTGTAATTTTTGCAGGAGGAGGGGTCCTTCCCGGGTTTGGGAATCGTGATAATTTGCGCTTCCAACATTTCCTTAGGGAAGGAGCCCCCCTCCGACACAGAATTAAACAGGTTAAGAAGAAGGGGCTTAAGGTCCGCCTGGAAGGCTTTATAAAATTCATTGATGAACCCATCAGGTCCTGGGGCCTTAGACTTAGGGAGGTTCTTAATGACCCATTCTAACTCCCGGTCAGTCCAGGGGTCACATAGAGCCTCGAGTTCCGAAGTTGTTAAGGTGGGAAGGGCAATAGAGTCGAGGATTTTCTTGATTGTGTCAGGATTCGGTTGGACCGTGGAAGCATCATTTGACAGATTATACAATTGTGAGTAAAACTCAGCAAAGTAGTCAGCTATATCTGCAGGGTTTGTGTATTGGACCCCCCCCCCCCCCCGGGGAGTCTAGGTGTTTAATCCGATGTTGGGCCTGTGTGGCCCTAAGCTTTCTAGCTAATAGTTTGCCAGCTCTATTGCCCACCAAGTAAAAGCGCTGACGTAATTTATTGAGAGCTATCTTAGTTTTAAGCATTAAAATCATTTAAAATCATTAAAAAGGTAATTGGCTATCATTGAGACCAGGTTCATTTAGATGTGCTGGTTGCATTAATTGTCAGTTCATGCTGACTGGCCCTGTTTTCCAGCATCCCATAAACCCCTTTGAATTCAAAATTAGACATAGACTGTCGTGTGATAGTCATTTTGTAGTTTATTTAATTATGTGTCCGTGCAAATTGCTGTACATTGGCAAGACATCGCGGATGTTGAAAGAACGTATAGCTTTTCACAGGTCATCAATTAAGAAAGTTTACCAGTTGTTGGAAACTGCGACACCCCCAGTTGCTAAACATTTTGTACAATCAAAACATAAGATCAATAAATTAAGAGTGATGCCCATAGCCCATATCCCACCCTTGCGTAGGGGTGGTGACAGCAATTTATTGTTATTAAAGAAAGAAGCCAGACTTATTCATCTTTTTGATACCCTGGCCCCTAAAGGCCTTAATGAAGAGTTAAGTTTATCCTGCTTTTTATAAAATTGTTTAGATGGTTATTGGTGTATGGTTTCAATTTACATGATGCAATGGGCATGTATGTATCCTAGATCTATCTACATATGTTTTACATCAAGCTTTATATATTTATACCAGCACCATGTTATACGTTGTGTCCAACTACACTTGTTCTTGATTGGGGGAACCTAATGCCTCGGTGGTTAGTAATACAACATGCCTTGATGAGATGAATGTATTAAATTATAATATATATGTTTTGGTTATTTGTAATGACTGTGTATATATTCTTTGATATGCCCCCAGGTGCGTGTATGGATCCTCGGTGCGCCGCATTGCTTCACGCCCTGACTGAGACGCCCCAGTGTTTGACAGTTGCCCTGGTGATGACAGCTTCTCTCGATCACCATGCGATGCATTGTTTATGCGCTGCGCTGGTGACGTCATTGAGCTGGAGCCGGGCGGACTAGTTGACACGTGGGTGAACGGCCTGAGCGGTGGCGGGCGCGCGCACGTTGGTAATCATGCAGCACCTGTGGTAAGTATATTTAAAGCACCTTAACACAGTATCTATTACACTCTATTTGCAGCCAGTGATTCCCTGAGGACGGCAATATGTGAGATTGCCGAAACAGCTGTCGGATCGAACAGTGGGCACGTATGATGACTCTACCTATCACTATTCATTTTTTCACTAAGCTTCCAACTCTTTGAATGAAGCTCATACTTGGATGTTTGCCTCTATTCCTTTGGATACAGTGTTGCAATGCCCTCTTTGCTACAAACAGTGGACTTGTGCTCTATGATTCAACGGTCTATGTCTCAATATGTATTTGATATGAACAGAGTTGCATTACATTGTCATTTTGAGGCCGTAAGGATGGACTATATATTTTTTTGTTGATAACTTTCAGATACAATTGAAGCAACTTATGGAGTTCATCATGGTTATTTCAAATTTGTAATCTCTTTGACCACAGTGATACAATCCCTCCCCTGCCATTAACAGTGGATTTGTGCTGTATCAATTTATGGACTATGGGCCTGATCCAGAGCAACGGTGTAGCGCTGAGCGTGCTAACGCTCAGCGTTACATCGCTGACTCCCCCCTGGCACTCCCCCTGTGCGGGCGTATGGCGCCTTCCTTACGCCGGCTGAAGGCTACCCTAACTTCGGCCGGCG
>WWET01004023.1:7229-25752 GCA_011038615.1 Limnodynastes dumerilii | reverse complement strand
CCTTTCCCCCACGGATTTTCACTGCTGACACATGCAGACTCCCTCAATGATTAACATTCCCTGTTCTAGAGCGGGCTGAGCTAATGCTGCAACATCACAAGAGATTCAGACGTGAAATTATATTATTCTTCATTAAGGATGTCTTCATCAGAGAAGACTGTTCACACTGGAAGCTTTTCAGAGCAACCAGGCATAAAGCAGAATCCCTAGAGACTATAACAACCTGTTGAGGGAACGCAACCTGTGCACCAATGCAAATCAACTGCTAAAATGATAAGGCATCTTATCTAGTCACATTTTCTCTCTCCTTGCTGTTATCATTATATTCTTTGAAATACTGGGCTGTACTGTGCTGTGATTTTAAAAGCTACAAAAAAAGGGGGAGTGTATAAATTCGAGAACATATGAGGATATGACAAATCTACCTTTAATTTTGGTATTATTATACTTTATTTCGTCTTTGTGTCCCATGCAGGGCTATAGTGGGGGTTAAGCAGGTGAAGCATATCCTTCTGGCACTAGCATGTGGGGTGGTCACCTCTGCTTCCCCAGTGTTACAGAAGAGCAAGTGAAGTCTGACTTGCACATGGATAAAGTTTTTGCACTTAATACAGGGTTGCTGACTTTTTAGAGCTTCCCGCCGGGAGAAACCAGAGGGAAGCCAAAGATTTCTGCAAGGGGGCGGGGCTTAATGACACGATTTTTGCAAATCACGTCATTAAGCCTTATCCCCTGTCAATCACTCCTGTAATCTCTAGCATTTTAGGGGATGAGCTGAGCTTGATGACATCATCAAGTCCCGCACATCCCTAGTAACGCTAGGAATTACAGTAGTAATTGATGGCAGGTGGGGCTTTTGGGAGCTTTGGCGGCTCTCTCGGGATACCAGGAGAATTACCAAAATTTTGTGAGTCTCCCGGATAATCAGGGAGAGTTGGCAACCCTGACTTAATATATGGGCATTATAAAGTGCAGTAGGATTATATACAACTTCCCATAACTTTAGGAAAAACTTACCAGATTGAAAAAAAAAAGCAAATTACGCAGACACTGGATCACAACTTTCACCATTTCATGTGGAAGCAGGAGGGATTGATATGTTATTCCAAATCCCTCTGTTCCTTATATAATGTACCATGTCTCTGTACCATGCCTTTGGGCCAGTCATGTAAAACTGTTAAAATGTAAAACATCTATAAGAATTTTAAATCTTAAAAAAAAAAAACACAAATAAAAAAAAACCCTTAGGAAAGAAAACAATGAAAAAGGTAAATACCACAATTCTTACAGCCTATCGTAGTGAGTTAGGTTAAGAAAAACACATATTTTTAATGGGATTGCTGCTTTAATTGCGTTTCTTGGGAGTAATGTTCTGTGAAGAAATGATGACAAGCAGCTCAGATTTACATATTGAATTAGGGAGACATAATACTAAGTCACATCTAACTCTACTCAGTCCTTTTGAAATAATCTTTTTAGTGAGTATTTTCCGTTTTAACAATCCCCCTTTTTTCCAACAATTTGGCAATATTTGAATAAATAAGGGCATCTTTGACAGTACCCGATATCTGCTGCCTTATTTGCTCCTCTCCCCGGATTTGAAGGAGCTCTCTCACCTCCTCATCTTTCCAATGCGCCATCGTGCTGGGAGAACGCCAGGCAAGATCTGATGACATCAGAATCCGTGCGCCAGCGCCAATATAATCACCCAATCAGGTTCCAGAATTAAAAACCCGTGTTCTAAAAAAACTGGCCGCATTTTAAGAACCCACCCTTCCCGGGTTGAACTCTTTTGACCCGGGTCTACCGGAAGTGGCGGTTTCACATCACCACCAAAAACCCGGGTTTTTGCAAAATGCAGAGTTTTTAATGAAAAACCCGGGTATTTGGTGGTAATGTGAAAGGGGTATTATATAAGAGTTTAAACTGGGAAATATAGATGCTCTATTTCAGTCTGGGTGGCAGGAATTGTTCACGTGGTAAGATGCCATATGTAGTATTCAGGGAACTGTTGTGTAAATTAGTCATTAGTGGTAACTATTAGTTTTGTGTGATTAGGATTTGGTATAAAAAAACATGTGAAAAATGAACATGGAATTTAAACATTCAACCCAGTCTTTAACTTGGGCATAGTCCCTCTGGGTTAGACCTATCTAAACTTTATCTCATTCCTCTCATCCCTCTTAGACCAGATTAGGGGCCAGATTTACTAAACTGCAGGTTTGGAGAAGTGGAGATGTTTCCCATAGCAACCAATCAGATTGTAGCTGACATTCTCTAGTATATAATAGGAATAGAATCTGATTGGTTGCTATGGGCAACATCCGCACTTTTCCTAACCTGCAGCTTTGTAAATCTGGCCCTAGGTATTGCATAGTTGCCGACTCTCCCAGAATGTCCGTGAGACTCCCGAAATTCGGGCAGTTCTCCCAGTATCCCGGGAGAGCCTGCAAATCTCACACAAGGGACTTGAGGCAAGTGGTTTCCATGAAACCACGACCTCAAGTCCTGCCCCTCTGCCTGGCAACGCTAGTTTACTAGTGTTGCTAGGAACAGAGAGGGGCTTGATGATGCAAATTGCGTCATCAAGTCCCACCCCCCATCCCTATGAAACCCCTGAAAGGGGTTATTGATAGTCAAGGGACAGGGCTTAATGTCGCGATTTGCATAATTGCCGCAGTTTAGCCCCACCCCCTGTATGCATCTGTGGCTTCCCTCCGGGAGCTCCTGAAGAATAGTTATCATTTTTAATAAAAATAAAACTTTTTGTATGTCTGTACAAATTACTGAACACATGCACAATACTTTGCCAGCGATTTCTGACCCTTTGAAATGCATTTAAAGTGTTAAATCACGAGGCAAGGGGAACAAATTGTTCCTGGGAAGTCAGCCCCTTGGACTTAGACATGACCTGGAGTTGGAGCAAATGTTTCGGCTCAGTTTTAGTTAGCCTTTTTTTGTAGTGTGGTCGGAAACTAGAGCAAATTGAGGAAACCCACCCAGATATGGGTAGTACATACAAACTCCAAACAGATTAAGCCTTGCCAGAGAATAAAACTCATGATAATAATAATAATCAGAATTTCACTAACCAACACTTTTTATAGCCTCTTCTTTATTTTTAAGCTACTCAGAAAGTATGTGGATTTTGATTTATAGTATTACAAATGACAACATGGTATTTGTGTGAGGGAGAAATAAAATGACCCTATGGCAAATAATAGATCACAAGTAGAGCTTTGCACATTTTATTTTTTTAGAACTCATTTACCTGCTGCAATTGCTTTTATAAAAAAGGCTTAAAATACAACCATGAAGCCCAGTGCTAAAATGTGAACTTTTAGAAACATTATGAGTGAGACAAAATGGCCATAAAATATATAATTATAATGAAAAGAAATATACACTGCTGTATACTTCATTCCTTTCTGTCCCGCAGGCTCTGCTGTGACACTATAGTCCAGGATAGCTTTTATATCCTACTCTCTTCCGCAGCCCTAGAGTAAATTAGCTGCTATCATGTTGGGCTTTCTCTCATTGGGCCTGATCCAGATCTACGATGTAGCGCTGAGCGTGCTAACGCCATCTTCACCACTCTGCAATGCTCACTCCTTCTTATTATCATATTCCAGGAAGGTTGCGCTGCCCTCTTCACTAGAGGTAACACTAGCAGCAACAATGAAGAAAGGGAAAGGAAATAGGACTGTGTTTAAATTCCTTTCAGTTCATCTTACATCATCTCTTCTATTCAGGGTAGTTTGAATCTTCTTTGTAAGTACTTGAGTGTGTTATTTTATTATCAACATTTATTTGTATACTTTAAAACATAGGACACCTTGGGTTCTATTTAATATTATTTATTGAATTGAGAATTAATTATGCTAGCCAGACGCACGTTTCCACACTGTGAGCCTGTCTATAGTTACTCCCCTTTCCAATGAGGACCCACAATGTCCTGCAATCCATCTTTGGAAACTTTTGTTAGTTTCCAAAGTCCCGATGCTCTTTATCCACAGTGGTTCTCTTTCTGGATGCGGCACGTGCACAGTGGCTCTGTTTTTGAATGTTTCATATGCACAGTGGCTCTCTTTTTGGATGCCGCACATGCACAGTGGCTCTCTTTTTGGATGCAGCACATGCACAGAGGCTCTCTTTTGGGTTGTATCACGTGCACTGTGGCTCTTTTTTTGGATGTGGCACATGCACAGTGGCTCTCTTTTTGGATGTAGCACGTGCACTGTGGCTCTCTTTTTGGATGTGGCACATGCACAGTGGCTCTTTTTTGGATGTGGCACATGTACAGCGGCTCTCTTTTTGGATGCGGCACGTGTACAGTGGTTCTCTTTTTGGATGCAGCACGTGCATAGTGTCTCTCTTTTTGGATGCCGCACATGCACAGTGGCTCTCTTTTTGGATGCAGCACATGCACAGTGGCTCTCTTTTTGGATGCAGCACGTGCACTGTTGCTCTCTTTTTGGATGCCGCCTGTGCACTGTGGCTCTATTTTTGGATGTGCCACATGTACAGTGGCTCTCTTTTTGGATACGGCACATGTACAGTGGTACTCTTTTTGGATGCAGCACAAGCACAGTGGCTCTTTTTTGGATGTGGCATGTGCACGGTGGTTCTCTTTTTGTATGCGGCACATGCACAGTGGCTCTCTTTTTGGGTGCGGAACATGCACAGTGACTCTCTTTTTGAATGCTGCACACAGTGGTTCTCTTTGGATGTGGCACGTGCACAGTGGCTCTCTTTTTGAATGCTGCACACACAGTGGTTTTCTTTTTGGATGCGGCACACACAGTGGTTCTCTTTTTGGATGCAGCACGTGCACAGTGATTCTCTTTTTGAATGTGGCACATGCACAGTGATTCTCTTTTTGGATGCAGCACATGCACAGTGGTTCTCTTTATGGATGCGACACATGCACAGTGATTCTCTTTTTGGATGCGGCACATGCACAGTGGTTCTCTTTTTGGATGCGACACATGCACAGGGATTTTCTTTTTGGTTGCGGCACATGCACAGTGGCTTTCTTTTTGGATGCGGCACATGCACAGTGTTTCTCTTTATGGATGCGGCACATGCACAGTGGTTCTCTATTTGGATGCGGCACATGCACAGTGATTCTCTTTTTGGATGCGGCACATGCACAGTGGTTCTCTTTATGGATGTGGCACATGCACAGTGATTCTCTTTTTGGATGCGGCACTTGCACAGTGATTCTTTTTTGGGATGCGGCACATGCACAGTGATTCTCTTTTTGGATGCGGCACATGCACAGTGATTCTCTTTTTGGTTGCCACACGACATAGTGGTTCTCTTTATGGATGCGGCACATGTACAGTGGCTCTCTTTTTAAATCTTTTATTATTTCCAAGCCCTGACAGGAAAAACACTGCTGTCAGGGCTTAGAAATCTTCAGAGAGGGGTCGTGGTCAGGTAGGTTTGAACTTTTTCTCCCTTTTTTTCTGCCGCAAAATATGTATTAAATATAAGTGTGTGTATGGGATTATTGCTTTTTGTGGTCTATGTTTTTACTTATTACAATATGTAAAATATAAAATTGTCTATTAAGCCTATTTGCAGTAGCCCCTCTACTTCTCAAAAATCCTGAACCCCATATTTCACTACCCAGCTTCTGCAACATACTTTCTTCTCTACAGCTCCCCCGCACACCTCTTCTCTCCAGCCCCCTCCAACCATTATTCTGAATAGTCCTTCTGTAGTTCTGTTATGTCCACATGTTATTTTCACCTACTGATCCCTCCAGGCCCTCATATTTTTACCATTCCCCCCAATTCTCTCAATGTTTTCCTTTTCTCTCTTCAGGGCCTTCAGTGCCATTTCACATACACTATCTTCTATTAATATTCATCTGCTTTTGGTCACTGCGTTTTCCCTCTTTACACTTATATATCACACTTGTGCTCCTCATGCCTATCTTTCACACCTATTAAAGTCTTTGACACCTCTTGCTTTTTTGGAATTTTTATACCTCTTCCTCCTCAGTTTCTCTTTACAAGCTCCCCATACACTTACCTTAGTTTTCCATGGACTTCTAGGCACTTCACAATGGGGGCACAAGCTGCAGCAATGACATCATCAAATGATCCAATTTCAATTCACTTCCTTTTATCCATAGTTGCCAACTCTCCCTGAATTTCAGGGAGACTCCCTGAAATGTGGGTAATCTCCCTGACTCCCTGAAGTGTTTGATAATCTCCCTGATCTTGATTCAGTACCAAATATCACTGCTGTATTATGACAAAATGTAGATATTGTGTCCTATTTCCCTGCATTGAAGCCTATGGAGGCAGACATTTTTATGGAGGTAATTATCTTTTTAATAAATACATATTTATTCACTGATAATTTAAAACTGAATAAATACTTTTGCTGCCATTTTTATTGAGAAATACTTTTCCTGGCAGTTCTAGACACCCCGGGTGGAGCTATTCACAGGACACACCCCTTTAGTGAAAGACACACCCCTTTGGTAGTACAGGACACACCCCTTTGATGCAGCGCCTTGATAGGGTTATCACAATCTCCCTGATATTCATTTGAAAAAGTTGGCAACCATGCTTTTATCTAACCCTGTCTGGACTACACTCTCCACTCTTTCATTCAGCCCACCCCCAATGTTTCTTAACCTGTCTCTTAATTACTTTCAAAGCTACTTTACCCTCTCCACCCCCTCCTCCCATCTGTAAATTTTATCTTTCTCTCTGCTTCTCTCTTCTGGCCTGCTGGCATAGACATGTGGTATTGTCGGCTGCTCTTCTCATTACTCCTCCAGTAGGTGGAGCAGTGAAAGAAGAAGCAGTCGACTATACTGATACTATACTATACGGCCTGCAAAAGCAAGAGCCGACATTTCAGACAAGCAGGCTCATCAGACAATATAAATGATACTACATGTCTGAAATGGCCAGAGACAAAAAAGAAAAATGGCACCCCCAACCTTGAATCAATAACCAGTTTAAACTTATAAATGAACTTACTGGAACCTACTTTGATTTTGTGCCCTGTGCACCTCCCCTATTACACACCTCTAGTTACGGCCCTGTGTGTAAGCTCCCTGGGGTAATTGCCCTGGTCACCCCACAGTGGATCCGGCCCTGGTTATAAGGATCTGCAGAGAGGTGAGTAGTGGATGGAACATGGTTATGGGGCACATGAGGTATCTGGTACTCACATATTTTCAAAGCAATAATTAAGAAGATTGCCATAATGGCACCAAGAGATGCACTTACAGGACTGTATTCAGACTTCCGTTTTCACGGCGTCTCCCATGCGTATTTTTAGATACGTTTCAACTGCGCATGCGTAGTAACTTTTTGTACGTAGTTGACGTAGACTATTCATACGTAAGTGCCTTACAGAGGGACGTATGATAGACACGCGTGTACATACATCCGGATATGCAACGCAAATATACGCGCGGGAGATGTTAAGTGAAAATGGGCGGAGCGATACATTTAAATGAAGGAAAGTGGGCGTGATTATCATGATACGCACGTACGGAGGACACAGACACACGGGACTGCACACAGAAAGTTAGAGGTGGCCTATGGTGGTGTAAGTCTACGTGAGCACGGATTAGCAAGGGGAGTGACGGGGGTTTTGGTGGGTGTTCCTTGCTACGTGCGTGCGTATATTTGCGGTCGCGTTTGAAAACAGAAGTCTGAATACGGCCCACAAAGTAGCACTCCATTAAGAAAGTTCTCATAAACCAACTAGATGAAAGGAGTAATATCAACATATCCAATAAGGCTCTTCTTGAAAGTATCTATTTCCTCCTCTAGGGTCTGCAGAATTATGTTCAATATTCCTGATTTTAAAATGACCTTTGTCACAGTTAGGGACCTTACTAAAATGCCTAGGTGGACTCTGGTTATCCAGTTTGTTCTTATTATTCTCATGTGTGCCAGTGCTCTTATTTTTAAGGGCTGCTTGTTTTACCACAGCTACATTCACCCAAGTAGACCCAATATCATACTACAATTTATACATTATTTTATATAGTATTATTTATCACCAACTGAGTTCACACAACTTTTACTTATATAAATATATATATACAAAAAGATTATGGGCCGTATGCAGACTTCCAGACGTACAACACATACATCCGGAGTTTAACATTTTTGACTACTGTGCATGCGCAGTAAATTTATAACGTAATCTACGTTATCTACGTATCTTTTCCATACCAGGAGTCTGCATATGGCCCTATATCCATACATAAAAAAATAAAAAAATATATATATAATCATCATCATCATCATATAGTCATAGATAGAGACATAAAGAAATGCTGATTTTTAGGTGTGTGTATATTTAAGAAGGGATATACTGCACATGTGTGGTACCTTAATATGCATAATTTATGTAGGACTTAAGGGACAGCTCAGAATCTTTATTTTCAACCTATTTTCTCAAGGTTCATAATGACTTAAGAATTAAGGGGCTTGCTGGGAAAACTTAAGAACAAAGACAAAAAGATTGGGCGGAGGGAGCCATTTAAATGAGGAAATCTGGATGCGGTTAGGCAAAAACGTTCTTAATTGGCCGCACACGCACACAACTATAAACCTAAAGATAAGATAGCCCTATGGCTTTCATAAGTCGGTTAGGAAGCTGAAAACAGAGGGCATGTCAGGGCAGTCACCTTGCTACTTATTGCATATAATTAAGAACCTAAATCATTCTTAAGTGTGAATACGGCCAATAGTATCTGATAATCAACTGCTTGTGTCCAGCTTTCTCTTACTTCCAGTAGAATAGGTAGAAGAATGTTACATGCCGCCGCGGAACACACTCCGACATGTAACCTCCTTACCTACTCCTCAGGTCTTTTGCCCAGTTCCCCCGATGCATGCCTGCCAAGTGTCATTCTGGCTCTGACCGCCGCAGCAGGCTTCCAGGCGTGCGTTCAGAGAATATTGTTTTCCTTTTCTGATTGGCATCCTCATGGTTGAGAACAACCAATCAGGTGTGAGGGGCTGATTTCTGCTGTCCAATAGTGGGATAGCAGATCCTGAATAAGAACTGGCAGTGTCAGTTTAACACTGCTGGTTATAGTGTCTGGTTCTCCAGCCTGTGACCTGCTCCTCAATTATCTAGTGCCTTGTGCTTCTGCCTTGCCTCATTTATTGTGATTTCTGAGTGCCCTCTTCATTCCATCTCCATGCTCAGTCCTCCCAGTGTATCCTCTTGCTCTCCCGTGTGTTCACGTCCATTGGTCCTCATCCTCTCCGTCCCAGTGTGGGTGTGCACTCTCCCCCCGGGGGAGCCTTGGTGTGTTTGTTTTTGAGTGCCCCAGTCCGTCTGGTCCGACCTCTCCCTTGTCCGCCCTCTTCTTCTCTGTCAGGACTAGCCATTTCTAGTTCCTCTCATCATGCTGTTCTGCTTCCTACTTACTTTTCCTCTCCGCTAGTTCATACTTAGTTTCCATTTCTTTTCCTGGGTGGCACCTCTGGGGTCTGGGGGCTGCGACCTGCTAGGTGTCCTGCAGCCCAGACTATCCACACCATCAGGGGCTCTAGTGAAGACCTGTAACAAAGAATGGATAGAGAGGTAAGGCCATTCTGTAGTATATAAAGATAAATAGTATTGATCCTTCTGTAATATAAAGTTAAAATGAGGTAGGGTGTTGCACAGTATAATGCTCTAATGAACTTGGTGATGTATTGGAAAAATATGTGCTGAACTTCAGGGGCATCACAACATTTTTTTTTGGGGGGGGGGCAAGAATTTAGTCCTCCCCATAATGCCCCCTTCTCCCCTTGGTATGCCCTTCCTCCCAGTTGCAAACTTAACCTGCTGAAGCTTCATCTCCTCTCCGGCATGCTCTCTGCTCACTTAATAATGCTGCCATGACCAGCATCACTCAGATGGGAGGGAGCTGCTGCTGTGGAGAGAAAACGCTGACAGAGAATTGCAATCCTCATTCCCTTCATATTTTGGCGGGAGGTGAGATGCCCCCATTACAACACCTATGAATTGTATGTACTATATATTTGCAATATTCATTATTGTGGCAATATATGTTAAATGCATATGAAAGGAAAATGGTAGAAAATGGTTGATAGCAGTGATCAGTATTTAAATGCTTCTTTTGGCACTAAATGTTGCTATTATGGCCATTTGCCTTAGCATGGTGCATGGTGATTACTGGAACATTATATTTTAGAGGCTCCAGAATGGATTCCATGGTAGTTCTTCATCTCAAAATTGTATACAAGCTCTGTTACTTGCCTGTTGTCGGCCCATTACATCCACTATTGACCGAAGCAAGTAATGCAACCCATATTTCTAGTAATCCACTCTACTTTATGTATCCTCTGAAAATTAGAATTTTCTGCAGTCACCAGTTTGGATGTCAACTAATTCTGTAACAGCCCAGAGGGTAGAGACTCTAAAACCACGGTCAAATGATAGATGAAAAATGCTGAATCACTATCACTGTGTTCAAATCAAAAAGGTTTATGTGAAAAGCAGGACTGACATTTGTGTCAAAAACATTTTGAGGTATATTAGCAGAATGTGTGATCATGGCAGTATGTCAGAAAGTTAGGCAATTGATGTTAACAGATCCATACTCATCAAACGTGTATAATATATATTTATATACAATGTTTCAATCTGAGGGAGTGTAGATGATGTTCAGTTTATCTTGTACAGGTCTCTAAAAGGATTTAGGAAAACAGAGCTATTTATTTCTTTTTTCCATAATATTTATTAGTTTACATTTTTTAGGGATTCATATGGAATTGAACATGTATGTGCTTTAAAGCTACACAGTAAACAATGGGAAAAGGAAAACTGGTAGTAGTTTTATAAATAAAACATCTTTTAATAATAAGTGTGGATCGTGTCTAGACTTAAGAGATTTCCGCATACATGGAATTGCTTAGGTCCACATGCAAGAGGCTAATGCCCTTCCATGACACTCCCCTCTCACAGATGGATTTTAGCTGACGTACGTGTCCATAACCCTACCTACAAGGCCTATACAACAACGTACAGAGGGCTGTCAGGCTCTAACATACAGTATGGAACTCTGAACGTAGGGAAATGAGTTCCAATGTGCAGTGCGCTTGCAGGACAACTTACACACACAACTTGGCTGACTTTATTCGTTTTTAATACAGTTCTGTGTTATTAAATACATATTAAATTAATTCCAATAAAACAGGGAAATATTACCGCAATTATAATATACTTTTACTACATATGTGATGGTTTAACAGACAAAAAAAATAAAGAACAAAAAATACAGATGAGTAAAATTGCATTAATACTCACAAATACTCTCTGCTCAGTAACAACTTAGGAGGTAAATGCAGACCAGACAGAGGAGAGAAGTTTCTTACTTCATTCTTTGTCAGTGGCGCATCCAGGGGGGGTTTCCAGTTGCCCAGAAACCCCCTTTTACATCCTGAAAGAAAAAAAATTAAGTAAAAATAAAACATTTAGGGTAGTGAGCGGCTGCCGCTCAGTGTATGTTAGGATCAGACTGTCAGACTGTCTCCTCTAAGTAATGGAAATGCTGCTGCAGATGGTGTCTTACAGAGAGACAGTGAGTGTGCTGATCATAACATACACAGAGCAGTCGGCAGCGTGCTGGCTGCTCTGTGTATGTTACACACGGCACACTCACTGTCTTCCTGCATGACACCATCTGCAGCAGCATTTCTATTACCAATGGAGGAGTTTCAGAGCGTCAATCCTAATACACACTGTATGTTAGGATCGGAGCTCTGAGAGTGTCTCCTTCTTTGGTAATAGAAGTGCTGCTGCAGATGGTGTCTTGCACCAGAGTATTTAAATGAGAAAAGCGGAGGGCACACCCCCCTTTGTAGGAGGAATCGGATGCTGTCGGATACCATAAACTCCGCCAGCAATCCGACTTCCTTGCGGATTTAGCGCATGTGCAGTTCTTTAAAAAAGCATTGCATCCATGTGAAAATCATACTCTGAATCCGGTCCTAAACCCTTAAAAGGTTTCCTTGCTCAGCGGTGCTCAGGGTTGTTTGAGCATGCCCAGGAATCTGGCTTTAATAGGTGACTCAGGCTTTATTTGTCACTTTGTAACCCAACATGCAGTCAGATCCTGATGTGCCAGCTTGGCTTGTGTACCAGATGCTACTGTTATTCTGTGTAAACCTCAGCCTGCTTACTGAATCCTGCTTGACCATCACCTGTATTTGATCTTCTGCTTGCCTTCCAAATTCTGGTCTGACTCCTCTCTGACTCATTGTGGCCTCATTGTGCACTCATTGTACACACCTGTTAGCTTTAGAACTGCATATCACAGTACGTTTTGCACCATATTGCTACAAATACCTGGTATCTCCAATGTTAATGTAGGGCAGTAAGAACCAGCTAAAGGCACAAAGAGAAAAACCAAACAATCAATATTCATATAAGTACAGATCATGCAAATATTCCTCTCATGGATAGATAAAAATGGACAGTAAACTATAGTGGTGCTGATGATGTTGTTCAGTAGCTGGTGGGATGCAAATGCCAGCTTACCACTGGCCTATGAAAGACCTCTCCAATTCAACAGGTGCAGCACTGAAATACTAGCGCTCCAATGGTTCCAGGTACAAATAAACTCCAATGGTGAATTGAAATGAAATTTAGTCCTTAGGAGCCAGGCCCATGTCAGGTGTTAGGTCTATATCACTGTCAGCATATATAAAGCAGTACAAAGAGGCAGTAGATTGCTATCAGCAAGAGAAGAGAATAAGAGTAAACAGCTTCCCATGCTTACGAGTTTAAGACTTTATCCAGAGTTGCATTTCCACCTATTTTTTTAAGTAGCAACAGGAATGAGCTCTGTGCTTTTCCAGACTGGGAGAAAGCACAGAAAGATGCTGGGAGTGAGCACTGCTGCCCATCTGCCTGTGTTCGCATTTTTGTGCTCTATGCTAACACAAAGAGGAGTTATATTATATTTAAAAGAAAAAAAAAACCTATAATTAGTAGGTAAATATCTGCGCTCCCTGCATACTGCAGCCAAAACAGGGAGAGGTGTTCCTCCGTAACACCCTAACATCTATATTCAGATTGGTCTATCACTACAATTACACAGAAAACACTGTTATATAGTGCTGTATACATAAATGTCTGACCACTTCTAAAGAATCCATGGGAAAAATACACTGCTCAAAAAAATAAAGGGAACACTAAAATAACATATCCAAGATCTGAATGAATGAAATATTCTTATTAAATACTTTGTTCTTTACATAGTTGAATGTGCTGACAACAAAATCACACAAAAATTATAAATGGAAATCAAATTTATTAACCCATGGAGGTCTGGATTTGGAGTCACCCTCAAAATTAAAGTGGTTCTGCAGGTGGTGACCACAGACCACTTCTCAGTTCCTATGCTTTCTGGCTGATGTTTTGGTCACTTTTGAATGCTGGCGGTGCTTTCACTCTAGTGGTAGCATGAGACGGAGTCTACAACCCACACAAGTGGCTCAGGTAGTGCAGCTCATCCAGGATGGCACATCAATGCGAGCTGTGGCAAGAAAGTTTGCTGTGTCTGTCAGCATAGTGTCCAGAGCATGGAGGCGCTACCAGGAGACAGGCCAGTAACAACCCAGCAGCAGGACTGCCCATGGAGTCTGTTTCTGACCGTTTGAGCAGACACATGCACATTTGTGGCCTGCTGGAGGTCATTTTGTAGGGCTCTGGCAGTGCTCCTCCTGTTCCTCCTTGCACAAAGGTACAGGTAGTGGTCCTGATGCTGGGTTGTTGGCCTCCTACGGCCTCCTCCATGTCTCCTGGCCTGTATCCTGGTAGCGCTTCCATGCGCCTCCATGCTCTGGATACTACGCTGACAGACACAGCAAACCTTCTTGCCACAGCTCGCATTGATGTGCCATCCTGGATGAGCTGCACTACCTGAGCCACTGGTGTGGGTTGTAGACTCCGTCTCATGCTACCACTAGAGTGAAAGCACAGCCTGCATTCAAAAGTGACCAAAACATCAGCCAGAAAGCATAGGAACTGAGAAGTGGTCTGTGGTCACCACCTGCAGAACCACTCCTTTATTGGGGGTGTCTTGCTAATTGGCTATAAATTCCATCTGTTGTCTATTCCATTTGCACAACAGCATGTGAAATTGATTGTCAATCAGTGTTGCTTCCTAAGTGGACAGTTTGATTACACAAGAGTGTGATTGACTTCTAGTTACATTGTTGTTTAAGTGTTCCCTTTTTTTTTTTTATCATCAAGTCACATACATTTCTGCAGAGTTCCTTTAGGTCAGATATGAAATTAAAGGACAGTAGCTTTCCTATGGGTGTGGGTCCCCACTAATGGCAACCCTTTTTCAAAAGGGCCATTTTCAAGACCCTATTTAGAAAATCAGAGCTCATTATAAACTTCCTGCCCCACCGCAGACAGTTTAGCTCCTATCACTAATTCCACAACCTCATACTTTTCTGCAGCCTAGGACTCCCCTCCTTGCAGTCTAACCCTAAGATTCCCTTCCCCGAAGCCTAAACCTAAGTCTTCCATTCTAGGCTCCATGCCCTCCCTGCTGCCTAACCCTAAGTCTCCCCTTATCCCATCTATCCCTTCCCTGCAGCCTAACCCTAAGACCACCCTACTAAAATACATCCCCTCCCCTGCACTTAACTGTACAGTCGTTTGGGAAGTGTCAGCTCTGACAGCAGTTCTGCGGTGGGATTTCGAAATAGGGCCGTATTCTAAAATACTCACAGCCGACCATTAACTGTCCGCTGTGGGTAAATCTAAAATGGGTGTTCGCAGCGAACGGAACCCCTTTCTGATGAAGTAGTTTTCTTTTTCCAGGGGGTCAGTAGATCTCCCAAGTTCCACGTATATTGAGTATATACTATATGTTTATAAAAGAAAGGGTGAACCTCAGAATATAACAGAACATATACAGTTCAATATAATAGTTCCAATTAATTCAATGATTAGAGCAGTGGAAAGGATCTCCAGGGTCTTATTTTAAGAAAAAACTCTGTAATGGTAAGGGGCAACCGTCACATCTGAACTGCCGTCTTATATTATGTTTTACTCTTTTTTCAATTATGGTATAGATATATTATGGTATAAGAAAGATTTTTAATTGCTGGCTATGAATTTTAGGATAATAGGCTGGATCCAGACTTAAGTAAATGCTTGAAATTAGATGCTACTGGGCTAAACCATGCTGATTGCAGGGGGAGTCATATTTCATCTGTTGCAAACAGTATTAGATTTGAGAGGTGATGTTTCTTATCCCAAGTTTAAATAACAGTGTAATAGTAAAGCTGGTCAGTGTCTGTGTGCAGTAAGCAATTCAAAGATATATCCCTGCATGCAAAGAATACAATTAACTTGACTCCCCCTGCAATCAACATGGTTTAGCCCAGGAGTAACTCATTTCAAGCACTTACTTAAGTCTGGATCCAGCCCAATGTTTTTAAGTACATATGAAACGTTTAAATGGAATTATTGGAGGACTTCCGGGGGCGGCGCATCGGGTATGGCCGCTTTTTAACAGAGCTCCGTCCCGCAGCCTTGAAAACCCCTAATTAACTAGCGGTCCGCAAGCTGACAACTATCCCCAGCCAGGGTGTGGAGATTGGGAGTTCGCTCTTACCTGGCGGGCAGCGGTGGAGGCGGCGGGAAAACATTTTCCCTGGAGTCCGGCCTTGGGGAAGGCCTGCAACGCGTGCAGTGGTCCGGAAGCTGGGCCTACAAGTTCCCGCCAGAGACCAGAGGTGCCGGGGGCTCGTGGCAGCTAGATCCTGCGACGGCGGTCGGAGAGCCCGGGAGGCGCGGCTGAGGAGTGCAGACGGATATCCAGTGCGGCGGGAAGACGCGACGGAGGCAGATTGCTGCAGCCTGGGAGGAAGAAGACGTCTGGAGTGGGCCTGTCTGGACGGTCGTCAAGGCCTGGGGAAGCTTCGGGAGACACACCAGTGGGGGCCTCTGCCCTGAAACAGTGACCTGCCGGCATTCACCAGGAAGGTGGGAGTGGAGAGCTGCGGTATAGGTCGGACACCGGGCTGTGTGTGTGGAGGTTGGTAGAACTGCAGCCACACTGAGATCCTCATCCCTGCCATATTCTGGTTGAGGGTTAGTGCCACCTCCGTCAGACTGCACCCCTCTCCAAGATACCCCCTCAGGGTTGTGAGGTCCAATCTGCTCAGCTGTCGTTACTTGTTGCCTTGGTGGCGGGGGAGTCTGCTACCTCCTATTAGTAGGGGGAGCAGGCGCAATATTATATATACTTGGCCCCCTGGCTGTTCATCTCCTACAACCCTAGGCATCACTGAAGACAGGGTGCATTGCACTTAGGATTACCCCGGGTGAACCTGCTTCATTTGGAGTGGAGTTGCGAAGCTGTATGGCACTAGTGTGCCAGGGACTAGACACCCTTGCCTCCCCCAACCTGAGGTGAATTGACTTCCCTGTGCTATTGCCTGCTTACAACAAATGTGGAACTCCGGTCTCTTTTTCACTGGCCCTCGTTTATGCACTAGAGGTTTGTCCATAGTCCACTAATCTACCTGCACTGGGAGTTTGGAAGACAACACTAAGGGGGGTAGCCACAGTGAAAACTGCCTCGCTGTTTCTATACAAAACTTCATGCAGAACTTGTTCGCTTTAAATCTACCTAGATTAAAGGAAGCTATCCTAGCCTTTCCTTGGATTACAATTATCGAATACTCCAGCCTGGGACCTTTTGTGTTTGGCACTGTTGCTTTCTAACCTCTCTTGCATTTCTATTTTGGAGGACACGGGGCGACACTGCTCTGAGTAGCGACAAGAGTCCTTCTACAGGGTTCATCATTCTGCCCAATCACTTATGGGCGGTCTTTGTCTGGACTTCTCTACTGCAAGTATAGAGTGTAATTTTGTCTCTTGCCATCATATTGTGTTTCTGTGTTTAAGTACTAAGGCTAAAGCACTCCCTGGTGCAGAGAAACTGTAAATGTGTAATTAGAGCGATATCTAGTATCTTCTTTGCTTCTACCTGCAATTGTTATATGCTCTTTCACTTTTTTTTCCTCTCTATTGGGCGGTTATAATGTAATCTGAGTATAGTGGAGGTCTCCCTCTCCTAAACAGGGAGATAACCTGCTAAACAGGGACTCACAATCACTAATTGCATTCTGGGACGCTTACCTCGATGGACAAGTTCTTAGACAGGTCACGGTCGTGCAAACAATCACAGGCATCTCCGGGTAAGATGGGCAAACACAGGCACACAGGCGGCAAGTCTCTTCCCCCACCCTCACCTGCGCCCTCCTCGGATGGCGAATCCCAATCAGAACCTAGTGGTCCTGTTGGCGCCCCGCTATCGCAGGAAGCACTCTTATCCATGGCCAACGAGATTTCTAAAGTTATCCCCCCACAGATTGACATTACATTTGAGCGTATGCAATCAACTTTTGATGCAGCGCTAACGAAAATTGAATCCAACTCTACCAGAATTACTGCATTAGAGGAGAGGGTGGGCGATTCGGAGGATCGCAGTGTTCATTTACAGAATTTAGTAGAGGGACATGTTGCCACTATTAAATCCCTCACAGAAAAATTTGACGACCTCGAGAATCGTCACAGGAGAAATAATCTGAGGTTCATTGGCATTCCGGAGGGTGTGCAGGGTCAGCAACTGATGCACTTTCTGAGTTCGCTTGTTCCTGCCGCGTTGGGGTTGGGGGAGGAGATGATGCCGGCACAAATCGAACGGGCTCATAGACTGGGTCCAGAACGCCCGAGAGCACAACATAATGTTAGACCTGTGATTGCTAAGTTTTTAGACTTCCGAGTCAAAGAAGCAATATTGTCAGCTTATCGTAAAATACAAAACTTCATGGTGGATAGCCATAGAGTTTTAATTTTTCAAGATTTTTCTCAAATGGTGTCGCAGAAACGCAAATCCTTTTCCAATGTCTGTAAACTATTGGTTGATAACAACATACGCTTTGCACTCCTATACCCTGCTAAGTTAAGGATTCTAGACAATGGTCAAGCAATTTATTTCACTGCTCCGCAGGAAGCACTGCGTCATGTACGGGGTAGGGAGCGCCCGCGTTCTCCTGATAGACAGGATGTCAATGTCATCAATTAACCAATTAGTTACTATTGTTCTGGTTGTGAGTTCTCATCAGTCCCAGGGTGGTGACCCAATAATATGTCCTCTTAAAGTCTCACTATGAGAATAGAGGGAACAAATAAGTTCTTGGGGGGGGGTGGCCCCATGGTTTTATCCATTCGGGTGGGCCGGGTGAAGTTAACCCGAGTTCACCTATGTTTTTCTTTGGTTGTAGTTAACATAGAAAATAGGCGGTTGTCACATTGTACTTTTAAAATTGTTAATGGTTTCAGTCATGGTGTAAGGCAGATTAGGTATACTGTAAAGACCAAACTATGGTCTGGTAATGGCTAGTAATAATGTGAATTCAAATGTGTATGGGCAGAGAGTTGTGGACGGCTTTAAAATAATCTCCTGGAATGTGGGGGG
>WWET01004022.1:108787-130706 GCA_011038615.1 Limnodynastes dumerilii | reverse complement strand
CAGCAGCGGGACTACAGGGAAGGGGGCCGGGGATGCGCTGCAGGGAGCACAGCAGCATCCCCGGCCACAACCAGCTCTACAGTGCGAGGGGGTGCAGGCTTCTAAGAGAAGTCTCCACCCCCCTGCAAAAAGGGGTGGAGTTTACAGACACCGCCAGTCCGACGCTGGATAAGCCTGAAGGATCAGAATTGTGATGTTTCCAAAAATGTCTAGCAATAGGAGTTAACTGTTTTAAATTCTGTTTGTCCCTAAGGCTGTTGCCTATACTGCCTATGTGCTCAAGTAGTCTTAATTTAAATTTGCGGATTGTCTTCCCTACATATCTCAAATTGCAGGGTCAGACCAAGACGTATACTACATTAGTAGAGTTACAATTAAATCATTCCTTAATTGTATGGGTCATGTTATATCTATCTGTGAAGGCCTGAGTCTTCAACATATGACCACATCCTCTACATGAGTTACATGGGTAAGAACCCCGAATTGGTTGTGATGTAGTTGACTTCTGCCTATTTTTAGAGAAATGGCTTGACACCAATTTATCTCTTAAATTACAGGCACTGCGCCAGCACATTGGGATATGGGGCCCAAAACTTCATCATAAATAGGGTTACTTGTGAGTATTGGTAGATGTTTGTTTAAGATTCTGACAATGGAGGGAGCTTGTCTACAATATGTGCCTATGAATCGGACCCGTTTTGCAGATGTCATCTTTGTTTTAGGGACAATAAGTAAGTCCCTGGGAGTACTTAAGGGCTGTTGATATGCCTTTATGTAGGTGGCTGGGATGGTACTTACGTCCAAAAAGACGTTTTAGCTTGCACTTTAAAATCCTGAGATGAAGAGCAATTTCTCCTCAGATGAAGATATTCGCCCTTTGGAATATTATTCTTAACAGCAGGGGGATGGAAACTGCTATAATGCAGAGTGCTGTTTGTTGCTGTCGGTTTTCTGAAGGATTTAGTTTTAATGTACAAGTTTTCATCGACTGAGATTGTAACATCTAAAAAAATCAATGCTCTTTAGACTTTTATGCATAGTTAAGTTTAGATTTAATGGATTATTATTGAGGAATTCAACAAAGATTTTCAAATCTGATTAACTACACTGCCATAGGAGCAGGATGTCGTCTATATAGCGCAGCCAGATGAGCACACATGAAACATGCTGCTCGCCAAAGATGACATCCCGCTCCCATTGTCCCAAATGCAGATTAGCGTATGATAGGGCACATGATGTCCCCATCACCGCTCCATGAATTTGCAAATAAAATTTGCCATCAAACGTAAAAAAAAATTGTGGGTCAAAACAAATCTGAGTAATTGGAGAAGGCACACATTGTGATCGGGGTTATTGTTGGATTGTAAAAATGATGCCACCACCTAAGACCTTGATGATGGTTTATAGAGGTATAGAGGGATTCTATGGCTAAGGTTACAAGCCAAGTTGATGAAGGATTTTTGATCCCTTCCAGATGTATGAGTAAATCAGCAGGGTCTCTTAGATATGATGGCAAAGAGGTAACAAAACTACGTAAGTAATGATCAATATATTTACTTGCTTGTTCTGTTAGTGAGTTGTTCCCAGTTACAATGGGCCTTTCCGGTGGCCTACTTGAATTCTTGTGGATTTTAGGAATTAAATGCAGAGTAGCCACTTTGGGACAATCAATGTTAAGATAATTAAAATCTGCAGGGGTGATAATATTTTGAATTTTGGCATAAATCACAAAATTCTGATGTAAGATTGGAAAATAAAGGCTTGTAACACGTACTCAACGACAGGAAACTTCCGCCATATACATGGCGTTCGGCCATACAACGTTTCACCCTTTATCTGATTGTTTTATGGTAATTTCTTCAAGGGAATTCAATCTCCCTAAGAGTTGCTGATTCTTGATATGATAAGTTGGAATAAGGGGAGTCAGATTTGTAATTAACAACCAAATCATCCATTCCTTAGATACAAGGGACCTGATTCACACTTAAGAATCTTCTTAAAATAACAACTTAAAGTTACTCCTGGGCAAAACCATGTTGATTGCAGAGGGAATTAATTTAATTGTATTCTTTGCATGCAGGGATATATCTTTGAATTGCTTACTGCACACAGATACTGACCAGCTGATCACACTGTTATTTAGACTTGGACTGGGAAATATCACCTCTCAACACTAGTACTGTGATAGAGTGGTGTTGGGCCTTTGGATGACCAGAGGCCTAAGAGGCCAGGGGCCTAGTGACATGGCAGAGTGCCCATAGAAAGTAAGAAATGTTCAAATGTATGAGTTATGATATCATGCTCGAAACTGTACTGAGCTAAATGGGGAAGTAGGCTTACCACAAGCTTTGCAGAACGGAAATAAAGGCCAGATGGCTCAGAAACATTGTTCGTGGACGTGTCTCGATATTTTTGATGAATATGCAAGAATAAATGTATCATTATGCAAGAAATACTGTATAAATATGGATGACCAATCACTGAATAAAGTAGAGCCTTGCTAACACCTGACCTGTGTGTTTCTGACTCTCTGGGGCGTCCCACACCAAAGTCTTGGTTGACTGATCACTTGATGCTGGTAATTGAACTCAGAGTTATCATTTGGAGGTCCCACCGAGATCCTCATCTTCATCTCCTGACAACTGACCCCCTACCAGGGGGACCGGACCATGGAAACCTAAATACCCGGGTGAGTAGTCCTTTGATACTACTCTGTGTTTCTGTCTCCGGCCACCCTTGCACAGTCCGTTCTTAGGCGATAGTTTCGAGGGTTTACAAGCCTCAGTGATCAGTAAGTATATTGTTATTGTGTCATTGTGATATATAATGTTATAGGTATATGTATTTGGACCCATTGTTGATCTAGTCTATTTTCAGTTGTTTCGGTTGTTTCATCTGAATTGCTTTATCACTTCTGTGGTTGTTACATTTCTTGCATATTTCCTTCTTGTCTAAAGCAGTGTCTGTGGTTAAATACATCAGTGTATTTTTGAAGTTGACCCTGACTTTGGTTCTCTATTGTGGTTGTGACTTTCAGCTGTTCATAGACAGCAGAATTGTTCTAAGAGGTTTTGTTTCTGTTTTAACTGTGAGATTGTGTAAGATTACATAGTCAGGATTGTATTCGTAGTGGCTATAAGAAATATAGCGGTATACACTCACATTGCAAATCAATAAACTAAGGTATTGATTATTGATTATGGGAAACAGTGACAGTAGGTCCGCTGAATTGACCCCACGGACTGCCATGGAGGTAATGACTCTGATACATGGCGATGGGGTAATTAAGGGGATGGATAAACTGTTTAAGAAATCTAAGTTGCCAGAAGGTGGAACTTTAGATGCAGAAAAATTGCGCAATATGGAAAAGCAATATCACAGTTACATTAGAGATAAAAATCTGCAGATGCAGGTAGAAATGTGGATAGAGACAGCTGAAAGGATTCAGGAAGAATTAGAGGATGAGGAATATGATGAGGAAATACTTCAAATGTCTAATAGTTTTGGAAGAATGGGAACAGCTACTGTGGCAAGTGCCCCTATGGTAGAGCCACAGCAGGGAAAACAGCTTGTTACAACAACTGTTAAGTCAAAAGCGCCAAAACATTATCCCAAATGGAGGTGTTATAAATGTGGGGAACCTACAACCCCACTCCCCGATCATGGAAATGTGGATGTGGCATGGCCCAAGGAAAGAACACCAAAAGTTGTTCTGAATGTTTATATACAAAACCAGGTAGACCCCCTGTGGTTGGAAGTCCAGTAAAAAGCTCAGATGAGGATAAGCCTCCTGTGCACCTTGTGGCCACCGTGACACCCATGCCACCTGTAATAGAGCCCACAGTCGTGCCCGGGGAACCTAGTGCACCGAGTATGTACAGTGGATTAGATCTACTGGGTGACATACAGTCACCAATGCCACCCCCTCCCTCATATGCCCCGATATATCCTGTTTTAAGTCAAACAAGGACTATACCAGGGCAAGGAGCAGAAGTAAGTAACACATACAAACCATGGGGTAAAACAGAATTAATGGCTATAGTTAAAGAATGTCCCGATGCCGTTGAAGATCCTCTTATTTTCTTACGATATGTAGAAAGGTTACACGGCATTTATAATGCATCATGGTTAGATTTACATGAAGTAACCAGACACAGTACTGGAGAGTTTGTGGCTTTAAGGATAACAGAGGAACAAGTGTTAAATGCTAATAATCAGCCCATACTCCCCCCAGCAAACATACAGCAACAAAAGACAGAAGCTTCAGGGAGGTTGTGGTTACAGAGATGTAGAGCATATTGTACCAGAATGGCTCTGCAGACTCCCGTTAAAACAGAGAGAAGGCAGGATCCAGGGGAGGCAGTTCAGACATATTATGATGTTATCTTAAGACGACATCAGGATTTGGGATTTACCTTGCAAAATCCAAGAGATATAAATTTGTTTAAAACAGCATTTTTAAATGGATTAGACAGTAAATTAAGGGATGAGCTTTATGCATGCCGCCCTGAGGCTTTCTCAATGGAACCAGAAGCCTTGTTAACTTTGTTGAGAGCCATTCAACAAAATCAAGGGGCGAAAAAGCAAAAAGATAAACAGATTAGGCAAGCGCATAATGTGTTTTGGACACAGATGCAGCATAACGCTGGGAACCCTCAAAATTACAATAGAAATTACCAGAAGGGGGGTCCCAAAAGAGTGTCATCTGAAGAAGCAAAGAGAAAAGGATTGTGTTTCTTTTGCAATAAGCATGGCCACATGAAAAGAGACTGTCCTGAATTTGCTAAGTCCAGAAAGGAGACCCCAGTACAGGGTGATCTCTTGCAATAGGAAAACGGCCCCCTGACATATGCACTGCCCGCACAAGGTATAGGTATAGATGGCCCCCAGTACACTGTGCCCCTGCAAATTGCAGATAAAACTATACCATGCCTCGTGGATACGGGGGCTGCCAGAACTATAATAAGGGCAGAAATAATACCAAAAGAATTGGTTACAAAACAATGTACTAGTGGTGTAGGGCTTACTGGGTTACCCACACCACTAAAAGAGACCAAAACCCTTGACAATTACCTTCCTACTGGCCAATCTGTAGTATCACAAGTATTGATTTCTGAAACATGCCCAGTTAACCTGTTGGGTGCTGATTTACTGTCTGCCTTAGAAGCGTCTATCACTTTTAGAGATGGTAATATTGTTCTGTGTACAGGAGCAAGTACACAGCAGCAGATAGCTTTTGATACTTATATGTACATGTCTGACATGACTGCACAAGTGCACACATTTGTACTAACAATGGATGATTTACTGGCACAAGTCCCATCTAAATTATGGGCAAAGGGGAAAACTGATGTAGGATTACTGGCCGTCACACCTGTACAAATTCGGTTAAAACCAAATGTACAGCCTGTTTCTATGAAACAGTACCCCTTGAATGAAAGACAGACTACTGCAATAGGGATATTGCTACAAGATTATACCTCAGCCAAAGTGTTAAAACTTTGCAGGTCCCCTTGGAACACACCTCTTTTTCCCATACTTTATTGAACTTTACCTGGACAGCCGGCATCATTCAGAATGATTCATGACCTTCGAGAAGTCAATAAACGTATGATTATTGACAGCCCAATTGTACCTAACCCACACATGCTGCTAAATCAAATACCTACCTCAGCAAAGTACTTCACTGTAATTGACTTGGCAAATGCATTTTTTTCTGTACCTCTTGCAGAAGAAAGTCAGCTAATACTAGCATTTACATATGATAGTAAACAGTATTGTTGGACCCGATTGCCGCAGGGGGGGCTACCTCACCCTCTGCTTTTTCTGAATCTATGTCACAGGTTCTGAAAGGATGGCATCCTTTGCACAAATACACAGTACTGATTCAGTATGTAGATGATTTGTTTGTATGTACAGACACAAAACACCAGTGTGAGGACGACACAGTCTCACTTTTAATCTTTTTAGCTGAGAATGGATGCAAAGCCACAAGAGAGAAATTGCAGTTAGTACAGCTGCAAGTGCAGTTTCTAGGTCACTGCATAACACAAGGAGCAAAGCACCTCACTGCAGAAAGGAAGGAGGCAATAGCTAAGATTCCTGTCCCTTCCACAAACAAAGACCTAAGGACCTTTTTAGGACTTATTACCTATTGCAGGGAATGGGTACCATGTGCCTCATTTAAACTATTTCTCTTGTATGAGGCATCCAAATACACGACAGCACAAGGAGAAATTCACCTCGCAAATGAGGAAAAGGAAAGTTTTACGCAACTGAAGCAAGACATTCTCAGTGCTCCTGCACTAGCCTTGCCTGACTACAAAAAGCCATTTACACTATTCTGTCATGAACACAAGGGACATGCACAGGGTGTACTGACACAAGAACATGGGGGGAAGCAAAAGCCCCTAGGGTATTATTCCCTGAGACTTGACAATGTCATAAGGGGGGCCCCTTCATGTGTGAAATCAGTAGCAGCGGCAGCTACGCTACTTCACAAAGTAACTGATATAGTCTTAGGACATGACATCACACTGCAAGTACCTCATGCAGTCACAGAGATTCTCAATCAGGCACAGACTAAACATCTGTCAGCAGCCAGACTAACCAAGTATGATGTTGCACTACTAACACCCTCCAATGTAACAATCAAAAGGTGTACTGTTCTAAATCCAGCTACATTAATTCCAGTGGATTCAGAAGGGGGGAAATCAGAGGATGTAGTGACAGGCTCTGAAGGGGAATCCGAATCAGAGGATGTAGTGACAGGCTCTGAAGGGGAATCCGAATCAGAGGATGTAGTGACAGGCTCTGAAGGGGAATCCGAATCAGAGGATGTAGTGACAGGCTCTGAAGGGGAATCCGAATCAGAGGATGTAGTGACAGGCTCTGAAGGGGAATCCGAATCAGAGGATGTAGTGACAGGCTCTGAAGGGGAATCCGAAGAAGAAAACACAAATTTTCATTTTTTTTAACTGATCATCATGATTGTATAGAATTAATGAAAATTGAATCACAGAGCATCCCACACATTTCCGACACTCCCCTACATAATGCAGACATGCACCTCTTTGTTGATGGTTCCAGGTATTATGTAGACGGTGTACCATACACAGGGTATGCAGTCACTACAGAAGACATGGTTCTCATACAGGAACCCCTCCCCTCCCCTCAGGCTGTTCAGCTCAAGAAGCAGAACTAAGAGCCTTAGCCTCTGCTTGCATAGAAGCAGAAGGGCAGACTGCAAACATTTACACAGACTCAAGATATGCTTTTGGAGTGGCACATGATTATGGTCTCATATGGAAAAGCAGGGATTTCCTAACGGCTGTGGGAAAACCCATAAAAAACGCAGATGCTATAAGGTCATTGTTTGCTGCCCTTCAGTTGCCTAAGGAACTGGCAGTAGTGAAGGTCAAAGCACACACTAAGGACGATACTGCTGAAGTTAGAGGTAACGCCCTAGCTGATAAGGCCGCTAAAGCCTAAGCCCTAAAACCCTTCAAGTGTTCATTTTTACGGTGAACGTAGATAGGTTTAACTTTGAGACTTTTCATTTGATGCAGAGACAAGCTTCCTATAAGGAAAAGCTGGAATGGGCAAAAATGGGAGCAGTGGAGAAGGACGGTGTATGGATGATGGCTGACCGCCATTGTCTGCCTCGCTCGCTCTACCCCCTAATGGCTCAGGTCCTACATGGACAAGCACATGTCTCTAAAGATACCATGACAAGTCAGCTAAATAAGCATTGGCTGGCACCAGGATTTTCACAGGCTGCACAAGCATATGTGGCAGCATGCACTATATGTGCTTTGAATAACCCTGGAAAGACAGTACCAGTACCCCAGAAGTCAATGGTACAGACCTTTTACCCCTTTCAAAGGTTGCAAATAGACTTTATTCAGCTGCCTAAGGTAGCAGGATATGAGTATGTTCTGGTGTGTGTGGATCTTTTCTCAGGATGGCCAGAGGCATGGCCCTGTCGAGCAGCAAACACTAGGACTGTAGCAAAGAAACTGATTAGTGAAGTGGTGTGTAGATATGGCATACCAGAAGTAATTGAAAGTGATCGAGGCACTCACTTCACAGGGGAAGTACTCCAGCGCATACTGGCAGACTTATGCATAACACAGGCTTTTCACACCCCCTACCACCCACAAAGTAGTGGAAAGGTAGAACGCCTTAATGGGACAATTAAACTGAAATTACAGAAACTGATGGCAGAAACCAATAAAAACTGGTTGGATTGCCTGCCAATGGCCCTTTTCTCTATAAGAAACACACCTAGTAAGAAGCACAAGTTAACTCCTTATGAGATATTGTTTGGTTCTCCTGCTAGGACAGGATGTTATTTCCCTCAGCAGTTGCAGCACCAACATGGTGATTTCATTCAGTATATACAGGCATTGCAACAGAGATTAACCAAAGTCCACCATCAGGTGTCCTCTTCTATTCCAGATCCTAACCAACTTGATAGTGTGCACGCTCTCCAGCCAGGAGACTGGGTGTGCATCAAGAAGCACGTCAGACGAGGACTGGAACCACGATTTGAGGGACCGTTCCAAGTACTGCTGACCACTCCCACATCATTTAAAGTGGCTGAGAAGAACACCTGGATACACGCCTCACACTGCAAAAAGATAACAAAGGGGAGTACCGTTGCAATATAGTATACACGTGTACACATATCTGCAACATAATGCCTACCTACTGGCCAGTGAGCCCAAAGAGACAGTACATATGGATAGCTATTGGTATTCTCGCAGTGGTAGTTATTCTCATGGGAATAATTATATGGGCAAATGTATTACAGCTCCATGTGGCTAATCCAAATGTTCCCCCAAAAAGAACCAAGAGAGCTGACAAATGCCAGGATTTATCTGCCATCCCTAAGTGCATTTGTGAATATTGCCATACCCCCCCCGAAAGGAGATGTATTAAATGGTGTCAGGATCCATATAGCCCTGCTGTAATCCCTGAGAACTCTCTCTTATACCTGCACCATACTCACGGAACCTATGTTGGTCTAAGTGAATGTTGGGTCTGTAGCAGACACCCCCCGGGAACAGCTTCCTTTCCTTGGATAGCAGCCCCATTAACCCTTGAAGACATGAAAGACATTACATATACTGTAAACAATGAGATTCAATTTGAATATGGAAATAGACCACATAGTCTCCCAGTTGAAGCTTTAATCAGTGCCCCTGAGTTCTGTGTAGAAACTCCTAAAAGACAAAAGAGGGATGTGCACAAAACAGGTAATGCCACATATGGTGTTATTTTAGAGAACATAGAGCTGTCTTTGGGAACTGTAGGTTGTGAACAGACACTTGTGAATTTCACCACACAAAGTTCTAAGATGGTTGGGAATATGGGATGTGACTATCCACATGAGCTCCACCTTTGGGATGCCTGCACCTCTCTTCAGATTCAAGTGCAGCCCAATGCTAGTGAGTGGAGAAGGTTACTGACATACCAATCTCAGTGGTTAGATGGTATGTGGATATGGAATCACACTCTGAGCTCTTCTCATATGTTTTCAACTTTAGCCACCATTATGAATAATGTTCCTTATGAATTACCTGATGGAATTTACATTGTATGTGGTAAACTAGCTTTTAAGTGGTTCCCGTTTGGAGCCTATGGAAACTGCACACTAGCCAGACTGTTGCCCTACACCTTTGAACTCACACATACAGAGTTTAAAACAGTATTGATTGAAAATCACCAGCTTAACTCCCGATCAAAACAAGCAGTAAGCAAACCAGCTCCTAAAGCTATGATGCCTGAATGGAGAGGTGGTACTGAATACAGTACCCACCCCATTACTGGGATTAACAATAATTATCATCTAATCAGAGATTTGGGTAACCTACTGGATAACATTTCTGACATATATGATCAAACATTTAGAGATGTAGGTGCAGAGTTAAAGATGATGAAAAGGGAACTCATACAACACCGCATGGTGCTTGACTATCTTGCAGCCCAGTCAGGGGGATATTGTACCACACTGCAAAGAAATGTTCAAATGTATGAGTTATGATATCATGCTCGAAACTGTACTGAGCTAAATGGGGAAGTAGGCTTACCACAAGCTTTGCAGAACGGAAATAAAGGCCAGATGGCTCAGAAACATTGTTCGTGGACGTGTCTCGATATTTTTGATGAATATGCAAGAATAAATGTATCATTATGCAAGAAATACTGTATAAATATGGATGACCAATTACTGAATAAAGTAGAGCCTTGCTAACACCTGACCTGTGTGTTTCTGACTCTCTGGGGCATCCCACACCAAAGTCTTGATTGACTTGATGCTGGTAATTGAACTCAGAGTTATCAAAACCATGTTGATTGCAGAGGGAATTGATTTAATTGTATTCTTTGCATGCAGGGATATATCTTTGAATTGCTTACTGCACACAGATACTGACCAGCTGATCACACTGTTATTTAGACTTGGACTGGGAAATATCACCTCTCAACACTAGTACTGTTTGCAACAGATGAAATATGACTCCCCTACAATCAACATGGTTTAGTTCAGGTGTGACTTTAAGTTCTTATTTTAAGAAGATTCTTCAGTGTGAATCATGTCCTAGGTTCCTAAATGTAATTAACTCGGGAAATTTGTGGAGATCTGGAAAGAATGTCGATTTCCCTCTAAAATGTGAGGGGACGATCTCACCTATATTGTCATTTGAAAAATTATCTAAAATGGCAATTGTTCTTAAATTCCCATCATCACAATTCATATCAGGATCTATATGGTGAGCATTATATATTTTGTGCTAGGCTAACTTGCACAAAAATAAATGTAGATTTCTTTCCCAATTAAAACTATGGAAATTCCTTGTCACGGAAAAGGATAAACCCTTGGTCAAGATATTAATGTGATGTTCATTAAGTGTCAATTGAGTGACTCAACGTGTTACAAGCCTTTATTTTCCAATCCTACATCAGAATTTTGTGATTTATACTGAAAGTTGATACATGATGCCAAAATTCACAATATTATCACCCCTGCAGATTTTAATTATTTTAACATCGATTGTCCCAAAGTGGCTGCTCTGCATTTAATTCCTAAGATCTACAAGAATTCAAGTAGGCCACCGGAAAGGCCCATTGTATCTGGGAACAACTCACTAACAGAACAAGCGAGTAAATATATTGATCATTACTTACGTAGTTTTGTTATCTCTTTGCCATCGTATCTAAGATACAATGCTGATTTACTCCTACATCTGGAAGGGATCCAAATTCCTTCATCAACTTGGCTTGTAACCTTAGACGTAGAATCCTTCTATACTTCTATAAACCATCATCAAGGTATAGAGGCAGTGGCATCATTTTTACCATTTAACAATAACCACGATCACAATGGCAAATTTTATTTGCAAATTCGCGGAATGGCAATGGGGACGTCATGTGCCCCACCGTATGCTAATCTGCATTTGGGACAAAGGGAGCGGGATGTCATCTTTGGCAAGTCCGGCGAGCAGCATGTCTGGCTGCGCTATATAGATAACATCCTGCTTCTATGGCATGGTAGTGAATCAGATTTGAACATCTTTGTTGAATTCCATTAAATTTAAAATTAACCATGCATAAAAGTCTAAAGAGAATTGATTTTTAAGACGTCTCAGTGGATGAAAACTTGTACATTCAAACCAAATCCTTCAGAAAACCGACAGCAACAAACAGCACTCTGCATTTTAGCAGATTCCATCCCCCTGCTGTTAAGAATAATGGGGTAGATCCAGAACTACGTTTGCCGTATGTTTATTCGCGGAGCGCATTTTCGTGCGCATAAATTCGCTACACTCCCCTCGGCACACCCCTTGCACGGACGTATTTTGTCAAGATACGCTTTCCAAACCCTACCTTAACTTTTTCCAACATAACCGCAGTCATACGCACACGTACGTATGGGCTGAACGAATTTACACAGCTAAGCACGCCCATACTGTACACTTTAAATACACCCCCCCGCCTACTTCACATATTTCACACGTAATTTGGACTAACATAAAATCGGCACGCCCGCACGTAAGTATTTACGTGACACATACATGAATAGCCCATACGTTCACAATTAAGCTACGTTAATGTGCGTATTTTCTATGGTGCGCATGCGCAGTGCGTCCAAAACAGCGATTTTACGTCTCAAACACGCGTAAATTCGCTCCGACACGTAGTTCTGGATCAGGCCCAATATTCCGAAGGGCGAATATCTTCGCCTGAGGAGAAATTGCTCTTCAGCTCAGGATTTTAAAGTGCAAGCAAAACTGCTACAAAAACGTCTTATTGGACGTAAGTACCATCCCAGCCTCCTACGTAAGGCTTATCAACAGGCCTTAAGTACTCCCAGGGACTTACTTGTTGTCCCTAAACCAAAGATGACATCTGCAAAACGGGTCCAATTCATAGACACATATTGCAGACAAGATCCCTCCATTGTCAGAATCTTAAACAAACATCTACCAATACTCATAAGTAACCCTATTTATGATGAAGTTTTAGGCCCCCATATTCCAATCTGATGGCGCAGTGCCTGTAAATTAACAGATAAATTGATGTCAAGCTATTTCTCTAAAAATAGGCGGAAGTCAACTACATCACAACCAACTCGGGGTTCTTACCCCTGTAACTAATGTAGAGGATATGGTCATATGTTAAAGACTCAGGCCTTCACAGATAGATATAACATGACCCATACAATTAAGGAATTTTTTAATTGTAACTCTACTAGTGTAGTATACGTCTTGGTCTGTTCCTGCAATTTGAGATATGTAGGGAAGACAATCCGCAAATTTAAGACTACTTGAGCACATAGGCAGTATCCGCAACATCCTTAGGGACAAACAGAATTTAAAACAGTTAACTCCTATTGCCAGACATTTTTGGAAACATTTTTGGAAACTTCACAATTCTGATCCTTCAGGCTTATCTGCATACATTATCGATACGATCAGATTGGATATTAGAGGAGGAGATTCAGACACTTTATTATTACAAAGAGAAGCTAGTTGGAGATTCACTTTCAATACTATTTATCCACATGGTCTGAATGAGGCCTTTAATTCTTTATGTGTGATTACATTTATGTTCCATTTTGAATTTTGTAGAAGTGGAGACCAACTGCTGACCTGATACGTATATGGTATTCTATGTTGGGTAAACTATGAGGTAGATCTTTCGTTCTGCATATTTTGTACCTATGGCTATAAATGATAGATTTATTGTGTGGTTTACAAAGTCATTGTATGGACCTTCTAGAATGACTTTAGTTAGCAAATAATATCTGAGTTAGTTAGCTTAATTTCAATATGTGATCTTATTTCAATTGCATTTGTGATCTTTATTAATAGGTGTCACCCTACTAATATGATGGCGCTTTGTTATAGTACTCATGGGGTTAATATTTGATCATAATCGATGGTTCCAGGTTTATTTATTTCATTAAAATATATCATTTTTATTATAAAAAATTATAGAGTGGCTGTTACCCTACCTTCAATTTAAATCATGGAACCCTTAAAATGTGTGATTTTAAATGAGTCCTATGAGTAATATTTCCACTGTGATTATAATCTTTCAATCTCACAGTTGAATCAATTGATGCAATGATCTAATCGTTATTGGGTGACACTGTCCCTTTAAGAGTCACATATCAGACCACATACATAGCTTATATCTATGTTAGATAATAATCTATTTCATACTTTAGATATAGAGCATTTTACAGTCATCGTTATTTGCTGGTGATTAATCTTTTTGCCATCGATTTCCAGTGATGAACTGGTTAACATACTTTTAAATCACGCTGATCAGCAGTGTTTACCTTCACGCGGTATTGTCTTTTCTGTTGAAATATCTATTCTGACCAATTCTCATTTGTACTTGCACACTTTTAATAATCTGATGTACATATTGAATCAAAGTTAATAAGTTTTGTTTCTTTTACAGCTCTCCGTGCTTTCAGGTGCAGACTAATTGATTTCCGCAGTCTGCTTGTGATTGGTAGATGTTGGGATAAATAGATTCGGTACGAACACAGCCTCCTATGACGAAGTCAAGGCGAAACGCGTGCCTGCCTCCTCATGCACCAGAGGTGGCAGCTTCATGACAGGCTCCGTTTTTTGAACATTTGCTGCTACAATTGACCCATTTCTACAGGGGATTATATCGGGATATCGTACTGCCTAGTAATAGGTGAAGTGTGGTCCATGAGGCCGCTATGGGGGATGTTTTTTAGGGACAGCATTAGCTTCTCTAAAGGGTCGCAGCTTGATATGAAAATTTTGTGAGTAGCCATGTCTTTTGTTACAGTTATTGCTATCTGAATACTGTCAATATTTCGCCTCTCAATGTTTTTATTATGGTACTATTAAAAGTTACATTTTGCATGTTTATTACCTCTTCTTGTTTTATTTGGAGAGTTGTTACTAATTAGTTAATGGGATAATTAGTGCCTTCTCAATTGTATTGCTTAGAGCTTTCATGTCTATGTGACAGCTCAATATTTGCACTTACTTATTTCTATGAAAAGAAAAGAATTGGATTTCACTAAATGGTTTGTACATTTTTAACCCAATAATAGGAGATATAAATTATCATTATTATTATTGATTATTTATAAGGCATTAAAAGGTGTCCACAGTGCCGTACAATATACAACAATAAAATACAGTACAGGCATACATCCTGGGAAATAAGAATTGCACAATAGTTAATAATGGCTTTTTTTCAACACTTTAAATTATAATAGATTAATGTTTAAAGTATACTATGATTTGAAACCAAAATATATATTGAAAAATACAATATTACAATATAATAAATAAAAATAATTAAAGACATGTAAATTAAAAGAGGAACCAATTTGGCATCAGATTTTAATTGTATTTTTTCTACAGATTTGGATGCTGTTCTTTGCTGGCCACAGTTTATAGAGCATATAAAATGACTACAATGCAAATAACTGAATGGCGACACTCTACTGATACCTGCTACTGTTACTGATCTAAAAGCACATTAAATGACAAGACATGGAGAATTTTGACCTAGCACTACTGATTTAATCTGTAGGGCCACTTCCAAATATTAGGGGAGGTTCACAGAGGGGTTCAGAATGACAAATCACTACTCAAGCACTACAAAGACAAATGATGTAATTAAATGAGGCCCAGATGGCAATTTGAGGAGTCTTATTTGCACATAATTCCACCAGTAGGAGGTTTCTTTTGTAATTAATATTTAGCACATTAAAACAAGTCACACTATCATGTGTAGTATAATATAACAATTCTATTCACACATCAACAAATAAAGAATTGTACTTTCTAAAATTAATGTATAAAGATTGTTTATTTGAATCTGATCTGTATTTCCATGCAGTTTTTTCCAGGTCCAAACTTCTGCAATTAACTTTCATGCTGAACTTGATGCACAAAACAGTAGAAGAAGCCACTCTATGCACTTCTTTTGCAAGACTTAGATGTTTCCCATACTGTCTTTTGCATTTTGGAAACTGAGATAGGACCGTATTCAAAAATACATAAGTGAGCTATATACATGCGCATTTTTACGATTTCTTAAACTGCCCATGCCCAGAAAGCAAATATATGCACGTGTATAAGACGAGTGACTCAATGACACGGACGACAGATGCACACATCGTGACAAGACAAGATCCACATGCGTGGCAAGATACTTGATGCAAATGAGTTGCACATTTACTACAAATGTACAGTATGGGCATGCCAATGCAGCTATGACAGATGCACAAGTAGTATTGCTTTGCGTAGCAAAACATATGCATGGGAAAAGTTAAGGTAGCCCTCAACCACTCATAAATTAAAGTCGGTTGTGCTGTATGCAAGTGCAAGCAGATACAAACACACCACACATATCAACTGCTGCATTTTTTTCAATCAATGCTCATTTAATTAACACACAGAAGTGTGACCTAATACAAGCCATGATTTTGTTTGTGTAGGAGTTTAACTTTTGGATCACTGTGAAAGTAAAGCTTAAGGTTAAACCTGTTTGAAGCTATTCATTATGACATTTCTAACAATAATTTTTTATTCAATATTGATGATGGTTAATCCTGAGACACCATAAGTGTTTTTAAAAAAAAATATTTTTCTAAAAATTGTCATTTTTTTCCCCACAATTTTTTTTATTGGGTTTGTTTTTTAAATAATAATTTTTTTAGTTTCTTTATGCACATAATTTATGTTTTTATTTGCTTTTATATCAAGCAGACACAGAGGTGTAGCTAGCTGCCATGGTGCCCGGAGCACGGGTATGTTGCAGCGCCCCAGTACTGTATTTGGGGCATTGCCCACATGGGGGCGGTTGCATTTGAAGGGAGAAAAAAGAGCGAATTCCTAAAGTGGCGAGAGTCCATTCTATTGTATTAATCATAAATACAATACCTACAGAAAGTGAGGTGCTACAGTTGAAATTGACTCAAAACAATGCATGAACAGTTGTTTGTAATATTTATTATATAGCTTTTTAGTTCTAGTTTTTTAAACAATCAAAACTTTACAAATATACCTCATTTAGATAGGTCCCTACACTTAAAAATAAACTTCTCTAACACGGTACTTACCTCCCTCTGTAGCAACTGCCTACAGATTATAAATTATTGATGGCAGGACCCAACCACCTTTTAATACAACACAATCTACATAGCACAATCTATGTACCAAAATAAGAAATATAACTTACCGTCCCTTTCTCAGTGATAGGCTGCAAAAAAATGATTGGTTCACCCACAGTACTCTGTTATTTCACCTTAAACATAGGGGCAGCTGATCTAGATGGAAGTTTACAAATACAAAATTACAAAATAAAATATATCTTTAATAAATATAACTAAAAAACACCTCCTCCATTCTCGCCATCATCTCCCCCTCCCCAATCATCAGCTCTTCATTCTCCTCATCACCCCCCCTCATTTCCCTTTATCATTTCTCTATCCCCTCATCACCCCCTCCCCATTCATAATCTCCCCATTCTCCTCATAACCTCCCCCTCCCCTTTATCATTTCTCTATTCCCTCATCATTCACTTTATCATATCCTCCTCCCTATCCATCACCTCCTCCTCATTCTTCCCTTTATAATTTCTCTATTCCCTCATCATCTCACCATTATCCTCATCACCTCCCCTTCCCCTTTATCCTTTCTCTATCCCCTTATCATGTCCCCCTCCCCATTCACTTTATCATCTCCCCCTCCCCGTTTATCATCTCCCCTTCCCTCTCCCTTTATCTCTATCCCCTCATCATACATAATCGCCCCATTCATCAGCTCCCACTCCCTTTCCCCTTTATCATTTCTCTATCCCTTCATCATCAGCCCCCTCCCTATTCATAACCTCCCCCTCCCCTTTATCTTTTCTGTATCTCCTCTTTATCAACATCTTCCCCTCTCAATTTGCTTTATCATTTTTCTATCCCATTCCCCATTCATTGTATCCCCCTCCCCATTCATTTCACCATTTTCATCACCCTTTTTCCCCTGCTCTTCATCAGACCCCTCCCCATACACCCCCCCCACCATTTTCTATATACATATACTTACCTCCATTGTTCTTCTGCACTCCACTGCGTCTCTTCTACCCATGCGTGTGATGTTACGACCCATTACCCATGGAGCTGGATAATCAGGCCACAGGACTCCGGCGGCTGATAGATCTTTGACAGTCTGCCAGCTCCAGATGCACTGATTGCTAATCAGTGTGCCTGGAGCTGGTAGACTGTCAGAGAGCTAACAGCTGCCGGACTCCTGCGGCGCCACTTGGTCAGTTTGGCGCCTGGTGCTCGCGCTCCAGCTGCTCCGTCCTCCCTACGCCCCTGAGCAGACACTAAACATATATTATTTATTGTTAATTATGGGAAAACATTTATTATTTTATCTGATGGGCCAGTTAGAGTTGTCTGCAACACATTAGGCTACATGTATTTTATTGCTTAGTCTGGAGTTCTCAACTATGACATTTTAAACCTTTCTAAAGTATACAAATCAAATAATAATAGCATAAAAATAGCGAGCAGCTGCTAAACTGGGTCTCAGGTATCCCAGATATAATGTATAAAGTCAATAACTAAATACATATATACAAAGGTATATATATTAGGAACCAGCACTAATGCTTTATATGAATAAATATTAGAAAAGAATATGAATGAATCTGAAAATATATAAATAAAACAGAATGGCTGAAATGACTTCAGGACAGTGATGCATATATTAAATATAAATGGTTTAATCAGTTACAATGAACCATAAAAACACAATAATAAAAAAACAAAAAACAAAACACAATAATAAATAAATGAGAAAAAAATAAAAGTAAGCTTTTACTGCCTGAGGAGCAGGTATTAAAAGAACTTTCAAAATTGAAAGTGGACAGATCAATGGGACCAGATGAGATACATCCGAGGATACTAAAAGAGCTTAGAGGGGTGCTGGCAAAACCATTAACTGAATTATTCAATCAGTCACTAATAGCTGGGGTAATTCCAGAGGACTGCAAATTTCGTCCCTCTACATAAAAGTGGAAGTAGGGAAGAAGCATCAAACTACCGACCATCGAGTCTAACATCAGTAGTAGGGAAATTGATGGAAAAACTGTTAAAGGAAAAAATTGTACACTATCTTAAATCCAGTAACTTATAGGATCCCAAGCAGCATGGATTTGATGGGGGAAGATCATGTCAAACAAATCTTATTGAATTTTTTGACTGGGTCAGTAAAGAATTAGATAAAGGGGGAGCTGTAGATATAGCTTACCTAGATTTTATCAAGGCTTTTGACACTGTGCCACATTGCAGACTGTTAAATAAGCTGGAAACTTTAGGATTGACCTTAAAGATAGTTGCATGGATCCAATCTTGGTTACAGGATAGACAACAGAGGGTTGTAGTAAATGGAATCTCTTCTGGGGATGGTAAATGGAATTTCTTCTGGGGATGGTAAGGTAACCAGTGGAGTACCCCAGGGTTCTGTACTTGGACCAGTGGTATTTAACATCTTTGACATGGATATTGCCTGTGGTATTGAGGAGAAAATATGCCTTTTTGCAGATGACACCAAGATATGTGTGGCAACTGCAGTTTAATGCCACAAAATGCAAAATCACGCACTTGGGGCACAAAAACCCAAAGTCTCAATATATCCTTAATGGCATTACATTAGAATCTACTGAGGAGGAAAGGGATCTAGGAGTCATTATTTACGGTGACTTAAAGGTGTTTCTATGGGCCTGTTCCAGAACTACGCTGATGCACTGTGCTTACTAAAGCACAGCAAATCGGCGTTCACTCTCCCAGACACTCCCCCTGTGTGGGCGTATTTTCCCTCTCTTACGCCGGCTAAAGGCTACCCTAACTTCAGCCGGCATAAGCAAGGGAAATTATGCTCACACAGGAGCGTTCGTATGCTAAGCCCTCCCTCATTAAACTAACTCCCCCCACCCACCTTCACTAACTTTAAAGTTATAACACTGGGGGACACCCCCTCCAGCGTCACTACGCTGCTCCTATCGTTGATCGGGCGTTGCCGTAGCTACGCTGGGCAACATCTGTCCGGCGCGTTTGTAGATCAGCTTTTCAGCCGATCTTACGCTTATGCCCGCCGTAGCTAGTACGGCGGGAGTAGTTCTGGATCAGGCCCTATGTTTCTATGTTAAGCTCATATGTCAAATTGTGAGAAACACATTTAAAATTTCATAATTCATGAAATTCAGTTGCACAGAATGAACAGAATAACTAATATAAGTCTCCTGTTAAGTTGAAGAAAAACCGTGGATACAAAGTTGATATTACCGGTTAGGTGCACTTAGGAGCCCATACGAGCCCACACGAGAGTCCCACAAAACAATTAATGAAAAGGTCGCTGCTGCCTCTCTCCACAGGAAGCAGAAGTTCCAGCATCGGCTGCTAGTATCGTTCGTTGGAAATAGAAGGCAGGTGGCCACCTGATAACTTCTGTAGATAAATTCTGTAGATGCTTTATCCACAAGTCAAATATATATTTGATTCCTCAGAGTTTGTATAGAACCCAATCTTTAAACAGTCAATAGGAGATAATAGTTCAAAGGTATAAGAGGTGTGCAAACTGAACAGCTAGGCAACAAGTTTAATTCCTATGTGGAACTTTTTCAAACCTCAAGTAACATACAGTAGTGATCACCTATTTAACAGCATTGTTAATTGATTGCAGCTGTGATCTGCAAGCGTTTTGTCCATATTATAGCTGTATTGCATTTTTCAATAAAAACAAAATTATATAGAAAATAATAAATAAATACAAGATAAAAATAAAGATAAAAATAAATAAATAAATTGAATTGGAATACTGAAATTATAAAATTATAAACCAAAGATTGGAATTCCAAATCTTCATTAAGACCTTCTGGATGTAAGATTTGCAATTAAAAAATTCAAAAGAGTTCACTTTGGCATAGTTTAGTATAATGATCCTCACCTTTTATAGTTGTTTTAATTTGTTCTAATCCAGTAATCCGAAGGCCTTCAGGATTATAGTTATGTTTATTTCTAAAATGATGTGATATGCTGTGTCATGAGACCCTTTTTGATGTTAGTTCTGTGCTCCCTAAATCTCGCCTTAAGTGATCTAGAGGTATAACCCACATATTGCAATGTACAAGGACATTGCAATACATAAATAATAAGTGTAGATTAACAGTTTATAAATTGGGATATGGGGAATATTTTGCTGTTAATTGTAGACTTAACGGATGTAATTATATGTGAGCTGTAATTGCAAACAAATAAATAGTTCTTCCACACTTATAACACCCCTTGGGTTTATACCATAACCAATCATTATCTGATTTAAATTTAGGAGCATATATAGGAGCATAAATATAGGAGCATCAGGTTTCCTGACCATACTTGGTGCCAGTATAGATTTTAAGTTTTTATTTTTACCAAAAATTATTCTAGGAATGGTCAAAAATGAAATTGAGAACAGGATCAGTCATTAAAATACTGTAATTTTTCTGAACAATTTTCTTCATTTTATATGACTTCATACTTGAATTTGGAAATATACGAAATTTTCTCACAAGTGAAAGAATCAACTATATTAGTATGCCTGTTTGTATTGTCATATTTATTTTTAAATATTAAGTTAATAATAAGTTAATATTGAGTTAACATTTGTACTGGTGTTCCTAGGGTCACTATTAACACCACTAGTTTATTTGTATCCTTATTGTTAGATTTAATCAACAACATCTGTCTATCTGGACTGTCAATGGAAGACAACGCCTTAGATAAAATAGTGGGGCTGATTCAGAGTTACGAGCATGTGCGATGCGGAATCGCACATGCTCATTTGACTACGGGCTATTCAAGGATGCACATCCGTGCATCCTATAGCCCACTCTGAATAGCACGTAAGGTGCTGTTCAGAGTAGTATGCGGATGTGCAAGGCACATCCGACTTGGTAAAAAGTAGTCGGAGCCTTAGTGGACTTTTTGTTTAAAAAAAAACAAAAAACATTCCCTCCCCGGCCGCCCCGCCGCCGCAGCCCATGTGTAAAAAATAAATAAATAAACCTCCCGTTCGACAGGGCATACTACAGGTAGTAGAACTACAGGCACAAGCATGCCCATGAATGACAGGGCATGCTAGCGCTTGTAGAACTACTATCGGCAGCATGCCCTGTTTAAAAAACAGACCATGGCCATTTTGTCATTTTTAAAAAAACCAACTGTGCCCACTACATAAAAATAAAAAAGCCTTTACATGTCCCCACAAATAAATACAATACATGCCACCATAATAATAGTGCCCCATAATAAAATAAAAAAAACAAGCCACCGGGGCACCATAATAAATACAAAACATATGCCACCAATGCC
>WWET01004022.1:78352-104404 GCA_011038615.1 Limnodynastes dumerilii | reverse complement strand
CCTCATCCCACTTCAGCATCCCACTCTCAGCCCCACAACCCTAATCCATCCCCATCCACATGTCAACATGTTTCCAATCCATACATGGCCTCCCCTGGATATGCTAGGACACAATATACTGAACAGACTGTGTAGCTAGGTATGTTTATTTTAAATAAAAATGAAATGTGTATAACCTCTTGATAATATATATGTGATAATAATGTATAGATATATGAAATATTACAGAATATATAGAAACATAATAATATCTAAAAAAAAATACACAAAAACACTATATCAGTTTAAGTCAGACATCTAATATGAACTTTTCTACTAACAGGAATTGCCAACATATACCACAGTTTTCTGGTTCTATTCCAGACTGCAGAGGGCATCATAAGGTTCCTGGAGGAGGCTATTGCTGCTGCTGGAATCATCCACGAAACTCCACCACCTCCACCACCCTGAGCCGCGGTCACATACACACCGGCTCACACAGACGCCATCACATAATATCTTGGTATATAGAGCTCCTATGGGAGTTCTGTAGGACCAAATCATTTGCATTGAATAGTGCTATAAGGTAGCGTTATTCATTGCAATAGATTTGGTCCTACAGGGCTCCCGTAGGAGCCCTGTATACCCATTACTATTCATGCAGGAACTGACTGCACCACAGAGGAAGGAGCAAGAGGAATAGTTATTTAATGGGGCACATAAGGAGCCTAATATATTTAAGGGGGCACATGAGGCTGATCCATAGAAGGGGGCACAAAAGGAGGCTAATATATTTATGGGGGCACATAAGGAGGCTGATCCTTAAAAAGGGGCACAGAAGGAGGCTGATCCATATAAGGGGCACAAAAGGAGGCTGGACACATATATAAGGAAGCACAAAAGAGGCTGTTACATATAAGGGGTCAAAAAAGGAGGCAACATTTAAGGGGGCACATAAGAGGCTGATCCATATAAGGGGCACAAAAAGAGGCTGGACACATATATGGGGCGCAAACAGAATTTTTTTCCACCCTGGGCTCTGCTAGGTCTAGAAATGGCACTGCCCCCAGTAATCTGTGAATTAGCAGCTCCACTATTTTGCAAGTGACAGCAATCTTACTCTATGATAGTGCTGAAATTTCAGATAACAACAGAATTTGATGGTATATCATGTCTATATTACACACAGCCATTAAGATTGAATTTCATTGCTGTTTGTAGTATGAGTATAAAGTTTCAAAGATCCCTTTAGATTTTATGTTAATGTAAGAAACCTTAATAAGACATAATAAATTGTTTTTTGTCAAGTTAATATAGTGCTACATAGACAAAACAACATACACGTTTAGCAGCTTAATTTGTGGTTAGGCCAAATAACAGACCTGTTCCAAATACTGTATGCACAACACCTACATGAGCTTTAATTACATTGTTATAATAAAAAATAAAAAAAAGTAAATTGGTGCTTATACAGCACACAAGAATGTATTACTAGCAAATGAATATTGTTTGATAACACATATATGCAGAGTAAAAGTGTATTATATTTTTTTATGGTATTCTGCTAAAATGTTATAATAAAAATAGTAAATTGGTGCTTATACAGCACACAAGAATGTAATACTAGCAAATGAATATTGTTTGATAACACATATATGCAGAGTAGAAGTGTATTATATTTTTTTATTGTATTGTGCTAAAATGCACTATAATTTATTTTCTATCTGTTTATCATAAACTAGTCTTTTCAAAAAAGGATGATGACCCAGAACCAGAAAAAACTTTCCTTCTACTGTCAGTTTTAAAATCTCTGATTTACTAAAGTAAATTTGATCATTAAATCGCTATAGATGGTGTATTTTCAAAATCCCCATTGTTGAATTCTCTCTGGCGATTTTTTCCATTCAGGAGATACAAATTTCAGATTTACTCAGGGGAGAGAATGCAAATTGCTGGAGAATTAGTCAATTGGTCTGCAAATAATGATAGTGCCTATAAAAATAAGTTCTCAAGTGCTAACAGCTGAAGAACATTTAAAATTATTTAAATATGGCCTTTACAGTTCTTATGCTGCATGCAACATATTGCATGGGTGCTTATGACCACAGAAAGGACATCTGATGAGGATCCTGAACATCACCAGCCCCAGGTTCCGCAAAGGCAGCAAATACGCCGTCATGTGCATTTGTTTAGTAGTGATTCAATTGTTTTATCTGAATTGCACCAACCTCCTGAACCTTTATGAGCAAGTGAGGAGGGATTTGGCGCCCAGGATTGGTGTGCCTTTCATGCTGGCCATCCTCACATTCATGTGTGCCTCTCGCTGTGACATCCCCCACTGGGCCAGATTCTCTACTTGCCATGGACATGGTACCACTGCATGGTTAAAAAATAATAATCAGTTGGTAATTGAAAGATAATAGAAAGGAATTTACTCACTATAATTTTTGTGTTTAAAAACATTAGTCCCCAAAAAATTACTACTAAATAAAAAAATATGCAATAAAATAAACATACCAAGTGAAACCATTAATGTTGGTACCTACAAGAAGAGAAATAAGTTGCAAATCTAAGCTGAAACAAGCCAACAAACAGGAATATAACAGTTGCTCAGTCACCAAACTAGCCATACTCCAACATACACCGGTAATGACACACAGGAAGCCATCTGTGTTGTATAAAGCCTTGGAGATGAACTCTGGTGATATTTCAACAAACTGTAGATTTAGCACAAAACTCCATTGGTTTAGGAAATCCAAAGCATTACATGTGAAATATAGAAATCACGTCCATCTTCGACAATAAAAATAGCTGGAGTAAATCGACACACGCAAAAATGCACCTTAGTAAATGCAGAAATAAAATAAAAAATCGCTGGACAACAGCGATCTTGGGTGATTTAATCCGGGGATTTAAATCACACCTTTGGAAATCTGGCCCTTGGTCTCTCCCTCTCTCCTAAAAATTGTCTTACTCTATAATAGTAAGGCTTTAGGTCTATTTTCTAATTTTAGATGCCAGGAACTTTTATCACTAGTGTATATTAGTTTTTAAACTCATGCATTGGAACTTGCTTGTTGCCCTTGAACAGACAATCATTAAACAGTTATCCATCTTATCACCTCTAACTCCATTCCTATAAAAGTCCTCCACCAGTATACAGCAACCATTAGCAGTTATGACTTTTCTGTGGCTTATCTCCTGTCTGGCTTTTGTCAGTGCAGCCTATGGTAAGTTTAACTAAAATACTTCAATAATATTTTATCTATATAGCACCTAACCTACTTTACTTGTAGTAATAATAATAATAATAATAATAATAATAATAATAATAAATTAACGTTAATTGCTGAACATATTCCCAGTTAAAAAGGCCATTATTACTTATCAGCTTTTAAGAACTGGACAAAAAAGACATTGGAGTTTGAAGTTTTTTATTTCAGTGTTTACACATTTTTGAATGTTTGCACTCATTTTTATGTGATTTATATCTGTCATTAATGAAACATTGCTATAACTAAAGGCTCTCTAATATCACATTTTTGTCATTTGCAGGCTGCGGAATTCCCCGTATTCCTCCAGTGGTAACTGGATATGCTAGGATTGTAAATGGTGAGGAGGCAGTTCCTGGATCATGGCCATGGCAAGTCTCCCTGCAGGTAACTTAAAACTAAAAGTCAAAGTTTATATTATAGGCTTTTAATGCAAATAATGATATATGGGATAGTTAATTTTAATATGTGTACGGGTGCACGCTGCAATGTTCTGTTTTTAGAGGAGGCATCAATATTTTTCAGTCTGCAGTCACTATTCCCACCAGGGCCAAAGGAACACAGTGAGCAAGTAAGGGGGGCAACAAGCCAGAGGGGCACTCCCCTCCTCCTGCTATCCCCCGCTGCAGTGATGTCACAATGTGGGTGTGGACTGCACCAGGTGTAAAGTGTTTACGGGTGATGGAGGAAGCTCCGGTCACTGACTCAGTCTCCAAGACCTGCCTCTCCTCCGCAGCAACTCCTCCCTCCCTCATAAATTACACTGGCCTGAACCCAAGGTCGCGCCAGCGCCATTAATAAGGTAGAAAGCACGCACCGCGGAGGAGTGAGAGGCAAGCCACGACGGCGACCGGAATAGAGACTGAGGTAAGTTAGTGTGTGTGTAACAAATCAAAACTGTTTGAGGGGCATGCACTAATGAATCAAGACTGTTTGTGGAGAGGTGCATGCAATAATGAATCAAGACAGTTTTGGGAGGGGGGGCATCATGCAATAATGGGGTAGGGCGCAAATTTTTTTTTACAGTGGGGCACCAGACATGCTAGCACCGGCCCTGGTTCTCATGATGCCACTACCTGCAAAAGTTTCAATGGTGATAGTTTCAAGACTTTGCTTCATTATCCAATGATAATGAAGCAAATGATCAATGATTTGGATATATTTCATGTTTAAGGCAGGTAATCTCAGCATTACATCCATATTCTTGATGTTCACTTGATTTAAAAAATGCAGTTATAGGACACATTATTAAGTCATAACTTATTTCTAATAGATATTTATCTTTTGTTAATCATATATAATGTATATAATTTGTTTAAACTCAACTGTTTTAAGATATTCTTAATAACTGTGATTATAATTTGCAGGACAGAACAGGATGGCATTACTGTGGTGGCTCCCTGATTAACAGTAACTGGGTGGTAACAGCAGCTCACTGCGGTGTGGCGTAAGTTTCACAGGTTCTACATTGTGCCAGAACTAGAAAAGTACCACAAAGTCTGTTTATGTCTGATGATTGTGTAACATATACTGTAATATCAAAACTACACTATCAACAACTATATATATCTTGGGATTGGTTCTCACGAAAAGCTTTCTTGACATCTTAAATTAAAACTAGAGGGAATTATCAATCAGCTTAAAAACATAAAAATTTTAATACCACATAAAAACATCTATATATTATATCTATAATATATTATATTATATATCTAATCTATCTATCTATCTATCTATCTATCTATCTATCTATCTATCTATCTATCTATCTTATACAGTATATAGCATTTACATGGTAAATCTGGTAAATTTTAAGGTGTATAGAGAGATTATAAGTGAAATTAATTTATGTCATATTTTACAAATATCTCTTAAATATTGCATTTTATTTTTTTTGTTTATGCAAAATGATAATGACAATTTTACACTTGTTTTTTCCATGGAAATATCTTAATATATGGAAATGATATTGGTACTGCCATTTAATGCATTTCTAGAAATTTCTAAAAATAAGGTCAGACAAAACATTTTTTTTTTTTTATATTGCTACATAACATGTTTTCATTTACTCATAGGAATACTGACCGTGTTGTTGTTGGAGAACATGACAGAAGCTCATCAGCTGAAGCTATCCAATCTCTGGCTGTTTCAAGAGTAAGTGTAATTAGTATTGTAATAACTTTAGGTCCTAATCAGATGTGCAGAGAATACACTCATCTAGTCAGACTCAATACACTGGTACCATAATGTTGTAAGCAATATTTATTTCTTTTTCTGATTTCTGATTTCTAATTCTTGTGAAGACTTTATGGTTATAGTACTGTATATTTTATTTTTAAGATTTTTTTATTTTATTTTGATCAATTGTGTGTCTGTGTATAAATATATGTGAACACACAACTGTCCATCTAAACTTGTTTGTTGGTTTGCCTGGTTCCTAGATTATGAAATAATTAACAAGCCCTGGATTAGTATATTGCTATTCATTGGTTCACATTGGTTTATTATGATGATGATGATGATGATGATGATGATGATGATAATGATTATTATTTATTAGAATTACTTAAAAAAAAAATTATATTAAAGGTTTTTACACACCCCAACTGGAATTCCAACACCATTAATAACGACATTTCCCTGATTAAACTTGCCACACCTGCTGTCTTTGATAGCACTGTATCACCAGTGTGCCTGGCTAGCAACGGTGAGGTATATGATGATGGCCGTCTTTGTGTTACAAGTGGATGGGGAAAGACCAGATACAATGGTAAGAATAACCTATGTATATTTTTATGTACTTTGCAACTTGTTGATCAAAGTACCTTATATAGGTAGTAATTGATAGTGATAGATACATATCCTGAAAGTCCAAACGAGGTTGCAATTGTGGGAACAATTTCTTACCTTACTGGAATCAGTAGTTATAACAGTGCAAGTGGATTAATGCTCAGGATTTTATTTGAGCTTTATGGAAATTATTATGTAACTGACAGATTTATATCTTACTGTACACAGCTCTCACTACACCAAGCAAACTGCAACAGACTGCACTGCCTGTGCTTTCCAATGCTCAGTGCAAGAGTTATTGGGGTAACAACATTAGTGATGTCATGATCTGTGCTGGAGCTGTTGGATCCTCTTCTTGCATGGTTTGTATTTATTTGCTAAAAAAAAAAATATTTCCTTTATGGCAATATTTCTGGATATGGGAGAGGGGAGGATTGTTAAACTTATTTATTACTATTAATAATTTAATTGAACTTAAATTAAAATAATTTAAAGCATGTTTACTAATTTATTGGCATGCCAAAAAACTGTCACAATAATAATATCAGGTGCTTGGCATAAATGAACTGATCAATGCTATGTCCATCTAATTATTGTGTAGTGTACACTCGTTACGATTTCCCCAGCTAGTGGATTGTGTGCACCTGGCTTAAGCTATACACATCTACAAAATTGGTGACGTGTAACCCTTAAACCAGTAAAATCTTAGCAAACTATTAATATGTGGGATTTTTTGTTTCTCAGGTGCATTAACTGGATCCTACCTAGACATGAAGTTATCATGTCTGCTTAAAGATTCATATGTGGAATGTTTTATTTTAGATTGCATAATTGCCTGCTCATACTTATGGTGGAAATAAAATTGTAGTGTAGTGTTATTGGCATGTGACTGAAAAAGCCTCAAGCTAATAATGAGGAAAGCAAATAACAAAACAAGGCATGCTTTAATCTAATAATAATAATAATAATAATAATAATAATAATAATAATAATAATAATAATAATAATAATAATTATTATTTTTTATTATTATTATTATTATTATTATTATTAACACTCTTTTACAGTTTACATGATAAAAAGAACATTTAGTACTAGCTACATACACACTTCATATGCTTTGTGTCTTTTCAGACATCTTCAGATTTCCTTAATATAACAGAAGAGAGTTATTATATGTTGCACTCGGGTCTCCCATAGCTTGACCATTTTAGGTGGGCACAGATTGTATTTCATAAGAGTAATAAGAGTATTCCAGTCAGACATTACATAAGGTTAACTAATCCATTAACATGAGCAGGGAGTCTCAACACCCCTGCCAATATTATAACAGTTGTTAGATCCCACTCACTTTACTGCCATTGTATTCAGCAAATTTGAACAAAATGACCCAGTACCTCCCGAATAAGACTGTTCAAAGCATAGCACAGAAAATTTGTAATAAAATTACTACACAGCAAACACAAAACAACTAATGACCACAGTGGTGTTGAGCTTTCTGTCAACTGTTACCTGCAAAACAATATATAGAGATGCTCAACATAGACTGTGTGGGCACATTTTTCCAGCAAAATGAGACCTTGCTCTCTCCTATTTCTAATGTTAGTCACCAAATAGGTTATTAACCTTCAGAACCCAGCACCTTAAACTTGAAACCACAGTTTTAACTATGGCCCTGTTATGCCCTACTTTGTGACACCTTGTTGTTTAATGTGCTTAAAGTTAAAGGACCTGATTCACACTTAAGAATCTTCTTAAAATAAGAACTTAAAGTCACACCTGGGCTAAACCATGTTGATTGCAGGGGAGTCAAATTTCATCTGTTGCAAACAGTACTAGTGTTGAGAGGTGATATTTCCCAGCCCAAGTCTAAATAACAGTGTAATAGTAAAGCTGGTCAGTATCTGTGTGCAGTAAACAATTCAAAGATATATCCCTGCATGCAAAGGATACAATTAAATTAATCCCCCCTGCATTCAACATGGTTTTGTCCAGGAGTGTCTTTAAGTTCTTATTTTAAGAAGATTCTTAAGTGTGAATCAGGTCCTAAATCCTTGCCCTTCATTCTCTCAAGAAATATTGTAAGTATTGATTAGATTAGATTAGATTAGATTAGATTACAATAGTTAAGAATTGCTATTTACTGGCTGTAATGTTTATTCTATTAGTAAGTTTCTCTATTTCCAAGAGTTTAGTATAAATAAGTGTTAATTCATGTTCATATAAATTATTTGAGCGCTAAGAAAATCGTGTATTTTGGTGTAAATTAATTATTTATTACAACGTTAATGAGTAAAATTTTTTGCTTACAGAGACTATTGCTATTTGATAAACAAGAAGTATTAAAGTGAATGTTAGTGTGTCAAAGGAATATTATTCATTAATATTATCAACATAACCATGAAACTATCCAAAAAAAACAGAATGCTCTATTATCTTACAGGGAACTAGAACTAATTTAAAATTTTAAATGTTTTTATTTTTTTATGAGTGTATAAATGTTTTATTTTTGCATTTCCTTGCTCATATAAATATTGATTAGAATTGCTTGCACCTTTATTTTTCCCAATATTGTAAAAAAAAAAGCAGTTGGAGCCAACAGTATAATACCCTAGAAATATTACAAAAGTGGGAAAAACTAAGCAAGATGGCAATTTATTGACAGTAAAAAAAAAATATATAGACATTGCATTAAAATGATTTGTAGCATGCTAGGATGAGTCCAGTCACGGGGCAGTCAATACTATGAAAGGAATATGCATTAATCTCACCCAATAGAGAAAACCATAGTTATTTTGAAAATATCTGCCTAGAACATAGGCAATATATCTTATAGACAATGGGCCTGATCCAGAACAACGCATCGGAGCGAATTTACGCATGGCGGAGACGTAAAATCGCCTATATCTAAGTACTGCACATGCGCACCATAGAAAATACGCTCATTAGCGTAGCGTAATTGTGAACGTATGGGCCATACACGTATTTGTCACGTAAATACTTACGTGTGAGCGTGCCAATTTTACGTAAGTCAACAATACGTTCGAATTACGTGAAGTAGGTGGAGGTTTGTATGTAAAGTGGACAGTATGGGCGTGCTAAGCGGAGTATGTTCACGTAGTCTATACGTCTGTTAGCGGACGTACGCTGTTACGTAAAATAAAGTTAAGGTAGAGTTTGGGAAGCGGAACTCTGTGAAATACGTACATTCAAGGGGTGTGCCTAGGGGAGTGTATAGAACATACGCGTGTGAAAATACGTTACGTGTGGAAACGTATTGCACACATAGTTCTGGATCCCCAATATATGTATAACTTAAGAGCAAAATAATGTCTAGAGTCATTATAAGTTTAAAAAAAAATAAAAAATAGTCATGACTCTTATCTGCCATCAAACTCTGTATTAGCAACAGTAAATTTAAATTTTGTCATTTAGTCATTTAGTCACTCTTCATTAATAAAAAGAAAAACACACGATTCAGTAATATTAAACAATTTTCTTTCTGTCATTGTAGGGTGACTCCGGTGGACCCCTTGTTTGTCAGAGTAATGGAGCATGGACATTGGTTGGTATTGTGTCCTGGGGAAGCAGCTCATGTTCAACTTCTACCCCAGCTGTCTATGCCCGAGTCACTGAGCTTCGCAGTTGGTTGGACCAAACTGTTGCTTCTAACTAAAAATGTAAAGAGCATTATCTACTAAAGCAATAAAAAATACTTTACATGTATTTTGGCATCTGTTCTCGTATTTCCTATGCAATAGAAGAAAGCAGTATATTCATGCTGGAATTGTTTGTCAGTCATAGCTGTACATGCAATTAATTTGCTCCATGTATTTACAAAATATTTTCTAGAACTGCATAGTGTAATTGGAAACTGAGAAATATAATCATACTAATTGTCTCTTCTATTACAATAAAGCAACAGGCAGTAATTCTTAATATACCATTTTAATCTAAAGTATGTAATAATTTTCAGTAGAGATGTACAGAAACTCTTTTTGGTTTTGGTTTTGGTTTTAAAGTAATTCGTTTTAGTTTTATGTTTTATGTTTTGGACATCTTATCTTAAAACATTGAATTAAAATCTAAAACCATATAACTTGTAACCAACTTGTAACCAGGGCTGCCATGGGGGGGGGGGTATCACATAGTGGGTGGGTCCCAGCAGATGTGTCCTGGGCCCCAAAACTTCTGATGGCAGTCCTTCTTGTACCTACAGTATTATTAGCATTAATAATATTAATTTCCAGACATTTTGGAAAACCTCAAACTCAAAATATTGTTTTTACTATATTGATTAAAGAAACAGAGAAAACACATGGCTGCTAAAAAAAATATAGCACATCACTGAAACATTGTGTCATAGCAATGGCAGGCAGGGGGGTAGCTTAATAAACTACAGAATATTTTCATTAATCCAGGAAGAAAAAACATTTAGAAAATATGGAAGTAAGTGGAGTAAGTAAATAAGTTAGTGGATGCAAGAGAAGGGACCAAAAGGGAAGAAGGGGGATGATAAGAGATTACAGACGCAGGGAACAAAGCATATCTAGCACTTAATTATGGTTCACTAGTGTTAAGGTACCCTGGTTTTACCTTGACTGAGTACCAGGGTGACCTAAGATAGGGCGAGAGAGGAAACGGGTCACTCACCAATATGCAGAGCCTGCGTCCGTCTGAGTATTCGCTAGAGCCCCTGATGGTGGGGATAGACTGGAGCTAGTGAGACTTCTTCAGGATACACACCTTAGAGAAAACCTGGAGGAGGAAATGGGACCAAGAGGGAATGGATGAAGGAAGTAGGTAAGTGGGTGAAGCAGTAACAGAAGTGACTGTACTGAACAAACAACAATAAACACAGAACGGACAAAACTGGGAGGACAATACTGGACTGACACACAAGACTAACTAGGAGATTCACACTTCACTCACACCAGCAGATGATCCCCTAAGGGATAACACTAACAAGCAGTAAGGAGAGGAATAGGTTAATACAAATAGGGATAAACACAAGGAGATATCAAGGCAATGACACAAATGACAGGCAGGAACCAGGAAGGACTACGATGGGGCACTCAAGAAAGCAATAGATAGCAATGAGAAATAGGAGAGGTAGATAAGAAAAGAAGCACGGGGCAGCAGACGCTATAACCAGCGGGGAACAAGTGCAGGCGCAGGTCTATTTACGTGAGAGGCTGGCCAATCAGAGAACCATATTGGGAACCAGCCTCCTGAAGTATTTGGGCACCAGTATCAAGCATGGTAGCATGACCAGGCCAATAGGAAGAGTGCGCCGCGTGTGAGGGAGAGATAGCGTTCTGGTTGCTAAGTAACCAGAACGCATCGCCGGAGTCCGCGCCAGGAGGCTGATGAGAGCGGGTGCACGTGGCTAATTTGCATGCCGTCCGCTCACGTGACGGCATGCAGAGGGAAGGCACGCAGGGAGCTGAAGATGGCGTCGGGGAAGAGGTGACCATGCGGCATCTAACAGTACCCCCCCCTTGACGAGGGGCCAAGGGCCCCTAGGAGCAGGCTTTTGAGGAAACTTCCTGTAAAATTCTTTAACGAGACCTGGTGCATGAACATCCTTATTAGAAACTCATTCCCTCTCTTCTGGCCCATAACCCCTCCAGTGGATGAGATATAAAAGATGACCACAAATTTTTTTGGACTCGACAAGGAATTCTTCCTGACCATTGATGAGTAAAGGAGGAGGTTGTGTGTTGGAAACCCCTGGAAATTTCTTAGAAGTCTTGAAGGGTTTTAATCAAGAAGAATGGAAAGTATTGTGAACTTTGAGCCTATTAGGAAGTTTCAGTCTGAAGGCAACAGGATTGACTTTATGAGTGATTAGAAAAGGTCCAATGAAACGTGGCCCTAATTTTCTTGACTGTTGGGGAATACGGAGATTCTTGGTTGAGAGCCAAACTTTATCCCCTACCTTAAATTGACATTTGAGTCTGCGGCGATCCACCCTTTCTTTAGTTCGAAGAACTGTTTGGCACAAGGAGGATCTGACTTTTTTCCATGTAGCTCTGAATGTTTTGTCAGTTTCCTGAATTTCAGGGCAAGTAGACGAGTTATCAAGAAGAAGAGAACCTGCCCGGGGATGGTAACCATAAACACAGAAAAAAGGAGAAGTTCCAGTAGCAGAATGGATAGAGTTGTTGTATGAGAACTCTGCCCATGGGAGATTGGATGCCCAGTCATCTTGCAAACGTGAGGAGTAACAGCGGAGATATTGTTCTAACACCTGGTTGACCCGCTCAGTTTGACCGTTGCTTTGGGAATGATACCCTGATGAAAGACTGATGTTGATGCCTAGCATTTTACAAAAAGATCTCCAGAATAACGCCACAAATTGAGAGCCCCTTCAGACTCAATATCATTATGAAGTCCGTGAAGACGATAAATGTGAAGAATAAAAAGATTCGCCAGGGACTTGGCACATGGTAATTCAGCCAGTGGAATAAAGTGAGCCATTTTGCTAAAACGATCTATGACAACCCAAATGGTGGTACAATCATTGGATAAGGGAAGGTCCGTAATGAAGTCCATTGACAGGTTGGTCCAAGGACGTTTAGGAATGGATAATGGCAGAAGAGGTCCAATGGGTGCTGATCTGGAAGTTTTATTGATAGCACATGTAGAACAAGAAGCAACAAATTCTTTAATATCTGGGAGCATAGATGGCCACCATACAGCTCTAGAAAGGAGTTCCATCGTCTTTCTTACTCCTGGATGTCCTGCTGATCTGTTAGTGTGACATTCCATAATAACTGGTTTCCGAAGACGAGGAGGAATGAAGAGTAAATGGGAGGGTTTCTGAGGGGGGGCTTGCTCCTGTACCCGTTGTAATTGAAATGTCAAATCTTGTGTAAGACCCGTAATGATGGAAAAATGTGGGACAATGGGTAGAGGAGGAGAAGATGATGTCTGTTTCTGGAGAAAGGAACGAGAAAGCGCATCTGCCTTTTTATTCAATGATCCTGGTCTGTAGGTGATGGAAAAGTGAAAACGAGTAATCTTGCCTGTCTAGGATTCAGTCTCTTGGCTGACTCAATGAAAGCTAAGTTCTTATGATCGGTTAGGACTGTGATCTTGTGTGTTACTCCTTCCAGCCAATGCCTCCATTCCTCGAAAGCCATTTTAATGGCCAAAAGTTCTCTGTTTCCCACATCATAATTTCTTTCAGCACTAGAAATTTTTTTTGCAAAAAAGGCACAAGGATGTAGTTTAGAGTCTGATGGATCCTCCTGAGAGAGGACAGCACCTGCTCCGACGTCAGAAGCGTCGACCTCCACCACAAAAGGTAATTCCGGTCTAGGATGTCTCCGAATGGGAGCCGAGATGAAAGCTTTCTTGAGATTTTTGAAGGCTTCGACTGCTGGTCGGTTCCAGTTTTTGGTATCTGCTCCTTGTTTGCATAAATCTGAAATGGGAGCCAAGTTCTTTACAAATCGCCTGTAATAATTAGACAATCCCTGGAAGCGTTGCACGGCTTTGAGATCCGAGGGCTGTACCCAATCCAAAATAGCTTTGACTTTAGCTGGATCCATTCGGAAACCGTTGGGAGAGATGATGTATCCAAGAAAAATAACTTCAGTCACTTCAAACTCACATTTTTCAATTTTAGCAAATTGAGCATTTTCTCTGAGGCGAGACAGGACTTGACTCACGTGATCTCTATGGAGATCAAAAGAAGAAGAGTAAATGAGAATGTCGTCTAAATAGACCACAATGAACCTTCCCAGAAAATCCCTAAGGGTGTCGTTGATGAGATCTTGGAACACGGCAGGGGCGTTGCAGAGGCCAAAAGGCATCACAAGATATTCATAATGGCCCAAGTGGGTATTGAAGGCGGTCTTCCACTCATCTCCTTCCCATATTCTGATTAAGTTGTAAGCTCCTCTTAAATCAATTTTCTTGAAAACAGCAGCTCCTTTGAGTTGATCAAAAAGGTCTGAGATGAGAGGAAGTGGATAAGAGTTGCATACTGTGATTTTGTTAAGACCTCGGTAGTCGATACAGGGTCGTAACGATCCATCTTTTTTCTGTACAAAGAAGAATCCCATGCCGACAGGTGATTTGGATGGGCGAATAAAGCCTTTAGCTAGACTATCTTTAATGTATTCGTCCATAGCTTCCGTTTCTGTGTGGGATAAAGAAAATAGACGACCCCGTGGCAATTTAGCCCCTGGAATGAGGTCAATAGCGCAATCATAAGATCTGTGTGGAGGTAAAACTTCAGAGGATTTTTTACAGAAGACGTCAGAAAAAGAAGCGTACTGTGAGGGTACCTGAGGAGTCTCCAGGATGGCACTACAGATTGGTACTGTAAGATAAGATGCAGGACATTCTTCACTCCAACGAGTGATCTCTCCTTTAGTCCAATTAATCAGAGGGTTGTGAAGTGCCAACCAAGGATGTCCCAGAATGAGTGGAGCAGATGGGCAGCTGATCAAGAAAAACTCCAGTATCTCTGAATGGCAAATTCCTACTGTGAGGAGTATAGGCTCAGTAACTTGAGTGATCCGGCCTCCGGACAAGGGTTGGCCATCCAATCCACATGCCGTAATGGGAGCTGGTAGATTCCTAAGAACGAGTCCCATCTTCAGAGCCACAGTGGAGTCCAGAAAATTTCCAGCTGCACCACTATCAATAAAAGCCGGTAATTCTAGCTTGTGTGTTCCAACTTCTAAACAAGCAGGGACAATAAGAAAATTTTGGGAAGAGATTATGTGAATTCCCAGACGAACCCCTTCCATGTTCGTCTGGCTTAGGTGTTTCCCGCCGGTGGAATTTTGTTGGGACATTGATCCACCTTATGTCCACGTCCTCCGCAGTACAGACATAAGCCCATGGTCCGATGACGATTCCTTTCATGATGGGAAAGTCTGAAAGAACCTAACTGCATAGGTTCCTCTTCCAAAGGAACGCTAGGAGGAGAGAACACAGCAGTGGGCATAGAGGCGGATTCCCTTTCTGTACGCCTTTCCCGTAAGCTTCAATCAGTTTTGATCGCCAACACCATGAGATCCTCCAGGGCACTGGGAGCAGGATACTCAACTAGGGCGTCTTTTAATTGTTGCAAAAGACCTGTCTTGAACTGACTACGGAGAGCTGGGTCGTTCCATTGACAATCCGAGGCCCAGCAACGGAACTCTGTAGCATAGTCTTCAGCCGTTCGCGGCCCTGGCGAATGGCTCTAATTTTAGCCTCCGCAGTAGCTGAACGATCCGGTTCATCGTAGATGAGACCTAAATGATTAAAAAATGATTCCACGGTTTGCCTGGCAGGATGTTCAGAAGGAAGACTAAAAGCCCAGGTTTGCAGATGACCTTGGAGAAGTTAAATGACTAGTCCAACTCGTTGTATCTCATTTCCAGAAGCATTGGGTCTGAGTTGAAAATAAAAAAGACAACTATTTTTAAACTGTTGGAACTTGGCACGTTCTCCCGAAAATCTGTCCGGCATAGGAATTTTAACATCTGAAGCAGCCGCGAGAGGAGGTGCAGGTGCTAGGGCTTGATTGCCCCGGTGGTTGATAATGGCATCTTCCTGTGACTTAACCTGAGTAGTAAGGTTTTGTACAACCTGAGTAAGATGTGACATTTGTCCAATCAGGGCATTAATGGTGTCATTAGTGGATATGTCCATGATAAGGACAATGGTATGGCCAGTTATAATGTTAAGGTACCCTGGTTTTACCTTGATTGAGTACCAGGGTGACCTAAGATAGGGAGAGAGAGGAAACTGGTCACTCACCAATATGGAGAGCCTGCGTCCGTGTGAGTATTTGCTAGAGCCCCCTGATGGTGGGGATAGACTGGAGCTGGTGAGACTTCTTCAGTATACACACCTTAGAGAAAACCCGGAGGAGGAAATGGGACCAAGAGGGAATGGATGAAGGAAGTAGGTAAATGGGTGAAGCAGTAACAGAAGGGACTGTACAGAACAAACAACAATAAACACAGAACAGACAAAACTGGGAGGACAATACTGGACTGACACACAAGACTAACTAGGAGATTCACACTTCACTCACACCAGCAGATGATCCCCTAAGGGATATCTCTAACAAGCAGTCAGGAGAGGAATAGGTTAATACAAATAGGGATAAACACAAGGAGATATCAAGGCAATGACAGAAATGGAATTACAGGCAGGAACCAAGAAGGACTACGATGGGGCACTCAAGAAAGCAATAGATAACAATGATAAATAAGAGAGGTAGATAAGGACAGAAGCATGGGGCAGCAGACGCTATAACCGGCGGGTGAACAAGTGCAGGCACAGGTCTATTTACATGAGAGGCTGGTCAATCAGAGAACCATTTTGGGAACCAGCCTCCTGAGGTATTTGGGTGCCAGTATTAAGCATGGTAGCGTGACCGGGCCAATAGGAAGAGTGCGCCGCATGTGAGGGAGAGATAGCGTTCTGGTTGCTAAGGAGGCTGATGAGAGCGGGTCCACGTGGCTAATTTGCATGCCATCCGCTCACTTGACGGCATGCAGAGGGAAGGCACGCAGGGAGCTGAAGATGGCGTCGGGGAACAGGTGATCATGTAACAACTAGTTGGGATGGTATTATACATGTGAGAGCCTTATATTAGGAGTGCTGAATATAAGCAAACATAACATGTACAAAATATTAAATAAGGATAAAACCGATAAGTCAACACCTAATTATTTAAGGGAGGAGGAATTGGCGAGCCACTTTGCTCAGGGGACTCACAGCTGACCGGGGACCTATCAGGGATGAGGGTGGGATTTTACGCTATATATTCCACCCACAGGAACCATTGGATTGAGGGAGAGGTGACAGTGGCCGAATATGGAGTGTCGAGAGTTTCCATATTATAGTGAAAATTTATTTTGGCTATAACCTTAGTTAAAGATGGCGGAGAGGAGGATTTCCACGCCTGACCCACTGCAGCCTTCACTGCTGACAATATATGACCCAGAACATACCATCTATCTTTAGGAATGCTAGGAGGGTATAGATGTAACAATGAGGTCTCCGGGGTAAGATCAATCTGTACGTTGCAAACCGTAGAGGCCAGTTGTGAAATTTGAGACCAGAAAGGCTGTATATACGGCCAGGACCAAAAGATATGCAGAATATCTCCCACCTCCCCTCAGTGTCTCCAACATTGCTTAGTCTGAGAAGGCCAAATCTTATGTAATTGCACAGGGATGAAGTAGATTCGATGGAGAAGCTTTATCTGTATCTCAGTGTGATCTACACATTTGGCATATTTAAAAGTTCCCCACTGTGTTTGGGAAAATTCCATATTTAAATCTTTATCCCATGCTAATTGCGACTGCAGCGGGACAGTGGATAGTCGGGATAGAAAGGGTTCTGGGAGAGTAGAGATAGGTGGCCCTCGCTTTCTAATACTCTCACGCCAGTGCGTCAATTGGAGGTGCCTAAACTGCTCCAAGGGTGAAAGGGAGAATTCAACCTGTAGCTGACTGAACGGATGGGGAGATGGGCCCTGCAGGATTTGATGTAGGGTATGAATACCTTTTAGCAAACCAAGTTTTAAGGTTAATGTGTGGGTTGATTTTAGAGATGGTTAAAAGCGAGATGTTACTGGATTGTAGAGAGAATAAATGATTAGCAACAATACTACTAATGGATTGCATGGGAGATACTCCACAATGGAAGTTTACCTGCTGGTCTCATAGGGGAAGGGGTCCAGAGGAGATCTACTATGGGGAAAAAGGAAGGGATAGCCTTTTCCAAATCTACCCAAGGCTTACATCCTGCCGGGAGGGTCCAGTCACGGACCTGCGCCAGAGTACATCCTTCTTGATATCAAGAAAGATCTGGTAGTTCGACACCTCTATATTTTTTTAGCTTTAAGTAAGCAAGAGTAAGTTAAGTGAGGAGGCCTCTTACACCAGACGTATGCTGTCATGTTATTAAGAAGTTTACTCGGTAGGATATATGGAATAGTGCAGAAATAGTAGAGAATCTTAGGCAACACTGTCATTTTATAGGCCCATCCAGGAGACCTCAAAGCGCATCCAAGCATCCATCAATTTCTGCAGTTGAGCTAATAGTGGAATATAGTTAACCTCGAAGACCTGAGTTATAGAAGTTATAGAAGCCCCCCCAGGTACGATAGGGATTCTGTTTTCCATACAAAGGGAAAGTGGGATTGCAAGTTGGTTACCATTGATGGGGGAATGTTAACTGGAAGGGCCTCAGTTTTGGCAGTATTAAGTTTATACATGGACGCATTACTAAAATTCTTTAAGATGGAGTGGAGATATGGAAGTAAAGACAATGGATTAGAAATAAACAGCAGGACGTTGTCCGCAAATAAACAAATCTTATGTGATTGATCAGCAAATGTGAGACCTGGGAATGAGGGGTCTAAACGAATCTTAGTCGCCAGCGGTTCCATGGCCAGTGCAAAAATTAATGAGGACATCGGATACCCCTGCCTTGTGCCATTTGTAATTTGAAAATGTTTGGAAAGAAAACCGTTACATAATACCCTTACATTAGGTGAGGTATATAGGGCTAGGACAGAGTGTAAAAATGACCCACGGAAACCCAATTGATGAAGGTCCACCTGTAGATATCCCCAATGAAGGCAACCAAAGACCTTCTCCGTATCAAGAGAGAGAAGGCCCTGATCTCCCGTAGACGACAGTAAATCCACCACATCCAATACTCGTCTGGTAGCATCGGGGGCTTGTCTGTTGGGCATGAAGCCCACCTGATCCGGATGTACAAACTTTGAGAGGAATGGAGAAAGGTGATTTGCCAGCAATTTAACAAAAATTTTTAGATCTGAGTTCAATAAAGCTATCGGATGATAATTTTGACATTTAGATGGGTCCTTACCCGGTTTAATAATGGTGATTATTCTGGACTCTAACATCTCAGGAGGGAAAACTCCACCATCATGTATCACATTAAATAGGTTTGTTAATATTGGAGCAAGTTCCCCCACAAATTGAATATAAAATTCATTGGTGAACCCATCCAGGCCATGGGGCTTTCCCAAGGGTAGGGCTTTGATAACTTGAGTAATCTCCATTGTCCACCACGGGGAATTTAACAGCGAAAAGGACCTCGACCGAGAGACAGGGAAGGGTTAAGCCATCTAAAAAACAGTTCATAGAAGCAGGGGATGGTTGGAAAGTGTCCTGATCTTCACAGAGGTTATACAATTGAGCGCAATATTTCACAAATTGCTCAGCTATGTCAGTGGGATTCAAAATATGGTTGCCCTGGTCATTAATTATACACTTAATTGTGGATTGAACTTGCTCGGCTTTTGTCTAAGTCTAGCCAGAGCAAAATTGGACCGGGTTTGTTGCCATGATAGGAGAGCGGAACAGGCAACGTCTAATTCTGCTTTAAGAGCCAAAGTCGGGGTCTGTTTATGTAAAGACTCTAGGCGGGACAAATCAGAGCTAAGGGTAAGCTGGGTATTTAAATTATTGAGACTTAGATTTGCGCCAATTTGTATTATTACCCCTCTCAGAACTGCCTTTAACGCACACCAATGAGTATAGGGAGATGTATCAGTTGGGGAGTTGTGAAATAAATAATCAGAAAGTGCTGAAGTAAGCTCATTACGGGCAATTAAGTCAGTAAGACAGTACCCAGGGAGCCTCCAAGGACATAATATATGGGGTCTGGATTGGAAATGACAAGTCCATTGCACCGGAGCATGGTCAGACCAGACAATGGCAATATAGTAGCTATAGTTGAGTGTTGCAAGAGCCATTTATCGGCTAAAATCAAATCTATACAGGAATAAGAGTTGTGAGGGGGAAAAAAAGTGTAGTCTTTAACTGTAGGATTAAGTACTCGCCAAACATCATACATCCCGAATTTTAAGAGCAGATGAGCAAGGAGGCGATTTGGCTGAGCTGGGGTGGAGAGGGATAGTTTGGATGTGGAAGTTCTATCGATTTTGGGATCTGGGGCCAAATTAAAATCTCCTAAAATCACTATATTGCCTCTCCTAGGTCCTCATTTACAAAAGTCGCTTTTGAGAAATCGCTCCAAGTCGCGTGATTTAAGCATTTTATGACCCATCGTCGTATTCACTAAGGCAAAACTCGCGGAACTTTGTCTTTTAGACTATCCATTCGATAAACCTTGCTGTAGCCGTCTAGTCCCGACTTTTCGAATGCATCACATATAAAACGCTGTATTCACTGAAGTCGCTTTTGGAACATCGCCGTATAATCGCCTGAAAAGTGCTATCTTAAAAATCGCCTTCTGGGAGAGGTGACTTTACACAAATAGATGTCAATTAGGCAACCAGCTGTATGCTAACTATGAAAGACACTCCTCTATTGCATTCCCATGTGGCTTTTGGTTAGTCGAGAGAGATATTGAAATTTGTTGTTTGGAGATTGCTTATTATGGTTTTAGGAGATATGCTAGTGGTGTTGGAGGCTGGTGTGGCTGTTAAATTACCAGCCACAGCTTTGAAGGAGAAGGAGAGACACCATCGCCAGCCCCTGGTTCAGCGCACGGTGTGAATCCCAAGACACATACGTGTGTTTAATGTGCGTTTGGACCTGGGATCCCTGTCAGACCAGGAGGTAGTGCAAATGTTTAGGCTCAATCGTGTTAACCTTCTGGCCATTTATGAGCAGGCGAGGAGGTATTTGGACCCGTCTACAGCTAGGTGTCATGCATTGTTTGGGATGCAAAAATTATTGTGTGTCCTCCACTTTCTTGCTACCGGATCATTCTAGAAAATGACTGGGAGAGTGGTTGAACTGAGTGTATTTGTAGGCTTCCCTGGTTCATGCCATGACTCCTATATTCTGAGGCGGTCCTTATTTGTCAAATTTGAGCAGGCACTAATGCCAACAGGATGGCTGCTGGGTAAGTTTTATTGTAACTATTTAACTATATGCTACTTGTTGGTAAAGTTGGACCTGTATTAGTGTATTATTATATATTTTTATCCCCTTTTGGGGACTCAGGATATGGGTGTTGCTCCTGGCTGATGACACCTCTATTGAATCCACAAACTCCTGGCCAACACAATTACAATCAGCCACATGTAGCCACCAGAGGAGTGGCTACATGTGCCTGGTTCAGGTGCCTTGATAAATCTGGTGGTGTGTTGCTTTACAAGCCTGAAAAGGTTTCAGATATTGTGCTTGTTTGTTGTCTCCTGCATAATGTAGCGCTTAACCAACAATCCCCCGACATTACTGTAGTTGAGGAGCAACAGCAAGGTAGCCCTGTACCATCTGGAGAAGTGGATTCTACTGAGGATGGGAGGCAGGTCCGTGAAGCACTCAATCAGAGCCGGTTTACATGTAAGTTTCGTTGGACTATGGTATGTCATATGTATTAGATAAGTGAGTAGATTTATTTAAAATGTCCCTTTTAGCTTGCCTTATATATGCGGTAATTTCCCTAATATGTATTATTATGATGGAGTTTGGGCCAAGGCTATAATGTATGTGTATTATAAACCTTAGCAAGAATGAAGGCACTGAGATTGGTGAGTTGGTGTGTTGCCATGACCTCTGCCTCTCCCACCACTTGTGGGAGAGGCAGAGGAGATTCAGGAGAACTGTATGTTTTACTATCGTATACAACTATGAGCCTGATCCAGAACTACGGACAAGCTCTGTGTGTATTAACGCACAGCTTACCTACCATGCGCTGACACCCCTGTCCTGACGTAATTACACTGCCTTACTCCAGCTGCAGCCTACCTTAACTTTTGCCAGCGTAACAATGGCAGGACGTAACAACGCACCGTAACATGTGAAACCTGCCCTTACTGTAACATTTGCATGCCTCCCCCGCCTATATTCCCTAACTATAGTGTATTTATGGTGTTCGTAATATTGGCACGCCCCTTCCACCGTAAATACGCTACAGTTAGCGAAGGATGATTTTCCTTCAGTAAAATCCCTAGTTACGTAACAATGCCATTGTTCTGGATCAGACCCTATATCTCTGACTGATCTAATAAGGAAAGTGCCATTATCCATTTAAAAGGACGTGATATCACTTTAAAAGCGCTAATAAACCCTTTGCTGCAGCACTTAATCTTAAGAAGGGGTCCCAACCCTTAAAATAATATGCAAATAAATTGGTAAAAAGAAAAGTTAAGCGCTAGGGTATGCACATAAGAAAAAAAATATATATATATGTCTGAATGGTATATATAATACCAACAATATTGCCAAATGATACACTGCAAACCACAATATAAATACAAGCAGTAAAAACTAAGATCTGTATAAAAGTACTGACTGTAGATAGCGGCATGCAGGGAAAGTAGTCCTTTTGATGTTTGTAGACAGGGGTTTAAATCCAGGCGACACTCAAAAGAAAAGAGACATATATTAATAGGTGCAGTTATAAACAAAGACCTAGAGGTATCAAACCAACTGCTTTTTAGAGGATAGAAGGGAGAACCACTCAATGCACTGATTATTTGAAAGTACTGATAATTTAAATGTATCTGCCCCAAAAGACCAAGAGTACATTACTTGGGTCCAATCAATTTAATGAGGGTAAAAACATAAACAAACAGCGTAAAACGAACAACAGTATAAAAACACAACAATTGGCACAGGTCAAAAGGAACTCATTGTACCCAGGGAGCTGAAGGATTGTGAACAGTGGGGCAAAGGACTGTATGGATGTCTCCACAAACAGGTCTCCAGCACAGACAGTCACACGTCCAATCAGTAAAGCAGCGGGAGAGGAAAGAAAGACTTTGAACCACAACGCTGGATGAAAACGTAATCTCTCTGGGACAGGAGCCTTCACTTTGAACACATGATGCCTGCAATCACTTGACGTGTTTTGGAAGAAGTTCCTTTTTCAAAAGTGATTGACAGCTTACTTGTGAGACTTTTTATAGCGTTCATGCAGATAAGCAAGATTGGTGTCCAATAAACTTCTTTCCCTTTGTGTATTCTCTCATACTTTCATAAAGTTTAAGCCCCTTTATAAATCATTGGTACGCCCTGACCTAGAATACTGTGTTCAGTTCTGGAGGCCATATCTCCAGAAAAACATAAATACATTAGAGACTGTGCAAAGAAGAGCAACTAAAATGGTCCATGGCCTTTGTAACAAATCATACCAAGAAAGGCTAGAGGAACTAAACATGTATAGCTTGGAGCAGAGAAGGGAGAGGGGGGACATGATAGCAGCTTTCAAATACATCAAGGGTTGTGACCAGCTAGAGGAGGGTACCATTTTTCAAAAGAAAAGGTGTAATAGAACACGAGGGCATGAATATAAACTGGAGGGTGGTAGATTCAAAGGAAATGTGCGGAAAAATTACTTCACTGAAAGGGTGATAGATAAGTGGAATATTCTCCCATCTGAGGTGGTTGAGGCCAATACAGTAGAACAATTTAAACATGCTTAGGATAAATATAAGGGTATCCTAAATTGTAAACCAAATTGAGGGTAAATAGGGTCTAGGGTCAGTATAGTTTTCAATAAGCAAATGGGCAGACTAGATGGGCCATGTGGCTCTTATCTGCCATCACTTTCTATGTTTCTATGTTAAAGTTCTTCTAAGACCCTGCATGCCGCTATTACATAAAATTAGCCACCACAGAATTCTATATTATATGCAATTCAAGATCAAAGACAGATAAAAAATGAAAAAACAACAAAATTGCGGTGGATCAAACAGTTAAATAAATATAGGGTAAGGATAATCTGAACCATTGATGATAATACCTAGTGCAAAAATACAATTTTATATACATATACATAAATCTAATAGTCATACCTGGTGCGAAAATTTAACTAATATATAAGTAATAAACACGATTATCTTGCTATATAGAATTTATAAATACAAATCTAGAGTCAAAATTAATAATATTTGATACTAGTGATGAAAATACAAGTGAATAATGATGGGATAAAATTAGTGAAGTGATACATCATATTAGGTGAAAGACATATATAAAAAGGATTTGATCATACATCAATATAAATGAACCTCCTATTTTGGGCAAAACCCGATCTTCCAGCAATAAAAAATAACGTACTGAAATATTGGCCATTAGGTATAACCTGATGGTGATGGAAAAACTGGGTTTAATCATAAAAAAATATAAGGTGCAAATTAGTTATAAAACAAGCCGTTGAGATTTACATAAATAGTGCTGATTTGTGTGCCATAATTGGCATCCATAAAACCACAAAGCATGGACTCGCTATTCATTGTTACAGTGCAAAAGAATAAATGATGGGTTGGATATACCAACCAAATTACTGGTATACCACCCATCATTTGGTGCCTAACATGATATATTATATTAATTATCATGGAAAACCTCTTAGAAAATATGTGTTACGTGACAGTGATAATACGTAAAAATGTTTATGATTATAAATTTATAATTAGTAAAGTAAAGTCCTTAAAAGAAATATTAAATAAATACAAAAATAAACCGTGGAACGTGGCATAGATATAATGATAATATATTAAAAATTACATTTATGATTATACATTTATAAAGTGCTTAAAAGTGAGTGAGCATACCATCAAAGTATCACCTTGATGCCCAATGAATTGGTTAATAACCTACTGACATTAAATCAACTAAGGAAATAATAAATATAAAAATAAAATTAACATTAACATTAAAAATAACTTAAAAACCCCTCATCATTCCCTCTGGTCGAGTTATATAAAGGTGACTGATTATAATAGGTGGGCTTTCCCAAAGATAGGTTAGAAGCCGGAAAGCATTCCTCCCCAATCCTGGGGGTAAAACCACCTAAATGGATAACCACATATTAATTCTAAAATATGGGAAAGTAACATCCCTAAACAAACGGATAGGGAACAAAGGATATAAATAATAAAAAAAATCTAAGAAAATAACCCTAATTATGACAGGGAACCCAATAAACAGAGACTCAGCTAAAACAGTCTAAAGCTGCTGAGCATTCCTTTTGGATACTGGAAATTGACCCTCTAATTAAAATTAATGAGTCCAAGATCTAAAAACTGCAAACAAGATCTATTACTTTTTAAATAATAATAATAATTAAGGTTAAAAAGTTTAAAGGTCTAATATCATGAATAGATAAAACATCCGCCGTGTGTAAGGGAAGAACACCTACCTTGGAACAACTCTCTTGACCTACAATACCTGATATTCCCTGGAGGTCTCCCTCCAGGTACTAATTAGGCACTGACCTGTATGGCTTCCAAGAGCGGATGGGTTCGGGCTCATCCAGGTCGGTATGGTCGTAGGTAAAAGGTACTCCTTGGATATGGTGTAGTCCTCTGTGGGAAATAGGGAAAAGAACAAGGTTATTCACAAGAACCACTTCAGTTCAAATTCATGATTAAGACCATTAGGATGCAATGAATTCAAATAAAAAATAAACTCCATTTTGGTTCTGGCTAGACTGGAACCCATATCATGCTTGCGCCAATGTGGTTGAATCTTTTTTATACCACAAAAACTTATGATGTTGGCAGGGTTACATTCATGATTATCTTTGAAATGTGCAGACATAGGGTGCCCCTCCAGGCCTTTTTAATGTTCCTGAGGTGTTCTGTCCATCTTACCTTTAATGGCCTGGAGGTGCGACCAACATATTCTAGACCGCATTTGCATCTAATCACATAAATGCAATTACTGCTGTGATGTAATAAATTCCTTTATGGAAATTTCTTTCTGATTAGATGATATATACTTATCTACTTTCCTCGGACTCTTTGTGTTTTTACATAACATGCAATTCCCACACCTATGAAATCCTTTAGATAATATGTGACCTGAAATGGACTTATCTTTTGTGAAGGCACTTCTAACTAAATTATTTTTAAGATTAGGAGCCCTTCTTTAGATAAACTTAGGGTTAGGTCCAATGTGTTTTTCTAATTCTGTATCTCCTAAGAGGACATGCCAGTGTCTTTTAATAATACGCTCTATGGGCCTGATCCAGAGCTACGATGTTACACTGAGCGCTGTAGCGCTCAGCGTAACATCGCTGCTCTGGC